>PISW01004955.1:0-147960 GCA_004023785.1 Mungos mungo
GCTCCGGCACCACGTGTGCCATTCGGTGAGCATCATTCCTCAGCCTCAGCTCCAAGAGGGACCAAAGTGGGAGGGACCCTTGTCCCAGCAGCCCGTGGGTGTGCACCTGCTGTTACCCACCACCCCAGCCCCGGCAGCTGCATTTTCCAAGAACAAAGGAACAACGTTCCCAGTCCACACGCCTTTTCCATTTCCATGAAGATGGAGACTTCACTTCTTCATCTCCTTTCATCTGCTCGAGTCCTGGGCCGGCTTCACAGCTAGAACATCAGAGACGTGGCTCCAGCTCTAACTTGCCTGAGTCTTTGCCTTCGGCCACTCACAAAGCTTGGTGTTGGAACGACGCTCTAGGAAGCCATGGCCACGGCCTGAGAAGCCATGCCGTCCCGGGGGTGGGGCTTCAGCTGACCTCTGGGTTCATCTGTCAGATCCAGGCACCCGGGAGGTACGACCACCCAGAGTCCTCCCGCCCCCACTACCATCCTGCTGCAGCCACGACAGCCCCAGAAAAAGCCCACAACGGACTCCCGTCAGCCTGCGGAACACTCACAGTTAGAGAAACAGCTCCTCAGGCCATCAGGTCTGGGGATGGCAGCAGATAACTGAACAATTATTTTGTACCTTGAACGGGGCACAACAAAACCAAAAGCAGGGCATGTAACTTTGAGACCAGCAGGCAGGCAAGAGTGGGAGGGTGTCTACAGAGACTGGCCGTGAGGCCGGAGGACAGCGTGTGTTAGAACCAAAGCGGTAGCCTGCAGGAGTACACCAGATATCAGATGAGCTGTTGACTCTGACTAAGGGTATTTCCAAGCAAAATACAGACTGTATCCCCCAGAGTCTTCTCCCGTCCCAAGAGAAAACCCAAGAGGTGGGATGGCTTCCTGAGGAGCAACAAACAGAACAGGCCCCATTATTGGCAGTTGGAGGTGAGGGGTGGTCTGCGTTCCGGAGCATGAGGAGGAGGGGTCTGCTGGACAGCACGGAGCACCCGCAGGTGTCACTGAAGAGGCAGGAAGGACCTGTGCTTCTGCACTGCCGGCATCCAAATCAGAACCAGGTCTGGAGTTCAAGTCTGCCACCGGCCGTCTCAAACTCTCGCCGACATAATGCCCTCCCTAGCACCCACGGGAGTATGGGTAGCAGCAGGTGCCCTGCACCGTCTGGGGAAGACATGGCGCAGAGACAGTCCGATGCCGTCACTGGGATGCGGGCTGGACAAAGACGGTACGTGCAGGAATCTCACGCTGTGCAGCCTGCCGCCATGGGAGCTGATGCCTCAGCTGCTCCCTCAACCAAGTAACACAGAGCACAGGTGCGCAGTGTGGGGCAGTGCGTCTAGTACCTGATCAGACATTTAAAAAAGACACACCCACGTGGATGCGTGTAGCATGCACCCAGTTTTACACAGAAAACCTGGCAAATGTCATTGCCTCTGAGAGAGAGCCCAAGAGACCAGAGGCAAGTGTGGAAAATGGCCCATATACAATGACAAAACAGGCATATTATTCAGAAGTAAACACATGAACTCAAGTGTTTCTTAATCATGAGCTGCTTGGGGCTCTATCCCCAGGCCCATGGGGGTGTCTGTTCTGCAGGTTTGCCCCGGTGAAAACACTAGAGAAACATGGAGGCAGAGCAGACCAGGGCGTCTCCCCAGGACCCAGAAGGGCTTCGGCATCTAGCAGGAGGAATACACACTCTAACGTCATGTCGTCCAAGTTCCTTCCTCCTGGTACTTCCGTTTGCTACTCAACAGAAGCTCCAGTATCGTGTCTTTTTTATTAAGACCTTATTTTTTTAGAGAAGTTTTACGTTCACAGCAAAACTGAGGGAAGACACATCCCCCGCCTCCCAGCCTTCCCCCGTCAACATCCCCCTCAGACGGTCCATTTGTCACCAAGGATGAAACCACACCAACACGTCATTGTCACCCAAAGTCCATGGGCGCCTCTTGGTGGTGTGTGCTCTATGGGTTTTGCCAGATGTATAATGACATGTTTCCGCCATTATGATATCCCAGAGTAGTTCCACCTCCCCAAAACCCCTCTGTGCCCCCCACCCATCCTTCCTCCCTCAACGCCTGCTCCTTTACTGTGTTCATAGGTCTTCCCTATCCAGACTATCATGAAATGTTCAGCCTTTTCAGACCGGCTTGTTTTACCCAGTAATATCCATTCAAGACTCCTCCGTGTCTCTTCATGTCTGATGGTTCACTTCTTTTTAGACCTGAATAATATTCCATTGTCTGGTTATGTCTTTTTTCAATCCTGCTCTTAGGTAGGAAGTTGCATATACAGCTCTGCACAGGTTTACAAGGATACGATACATAGATGAAGAAAGAATGAATCACTGCCTTGGGTAGCTTGTGGATACATATCATCTACAATGGATTGGAGAAAGCATCCTATGACCTGAGTTCAGACCACCACCAGATAGCATTCCAGCCACGTCTTCCCCAGACGATTGTAAACTCCTGGAGGAAAACTCCGAGGCCTGCAGGATCCCCTGCCAGGGGTCATGGTCTTAATCTGCGTCTAAACAACGAGGTAACCTCGTTATGCGGAGCTGATGTCCCAGCGAGCGTTGAGATTCTGACCCCATCATCCTCCTTCAGCCTCTGTGCCCTTCCATCAACAGTGAAGAGTGGGCACCGACAGGCCGGGTTAAGTGACTTTCCATAGGCGTCATCTGTCCCTCATAAATAGCTACCACTTCGCCTAAAAGGGCTTGCATCAATTTCAACTGAATTTCAGGAAATAGACAGAGATATAAAAGTGATATCTGAGGGATAAATGAGACTCGGTTTAAGCATGAGGAGCAAAGTGTATTGTTTCCGCAACAGCCGGGCCTCTGGGCCAGCCTGCGGACAGTGTGTGGTGGGGCTGCTGCGGGGGAGGCCCACGTGGGGCCGGGGACCAGGCCACACCCTGAGGAGTCACCATCTCATGACTGATTTACGGCTTTATAACTCCAAGTCTTTATAAAATGAACTTCACCCACAGAGGCTAACGTGTGGGGAGCCGCGGACAAGCAGGACGCGTGAGTCTTCGAAAACGCTGTCCTGTGGTTGGAAACCACCGGGTCAGCCCCGCTGTGAATCCCTGCTGCACAGATGAGCGGGAGACGGGGGTTAAAAAGGTACTTTTCCTGCTTCAGGAAGATACTTAAGTAATTTGCTACAATATAAGAAGCGGGCTAAATTCTGAAAATCAGAGTTTATTTCTCGACACCAAGATAAAATCATTCTTTCGACCTATGAAAAAGTTTTACCATATATGTATATACACATACATATGCTTTCCTCCTGGCATCGAGAAATAACCTGATTCTCACAACTCGGCGATTCTATAAACATATAGTAAGTACATATGTAAGTGTACACGTACGGAAGGGCTCTTGATGTTGAGAATAAACCTCTAGTGAATGAGGCCAGTGACCTGGATAAAGCAGAGCATCTAACTCAGTCATAATGGACACAGACTGGAAGTCACTTCCTTTCCGCACTCTGCCGGCCTCCAGGCTCAGCTGGCGTGGAGTCTGTCCAACCGAGCTGACAGCCCTCGTGTATCTCCACTCAGCCGCGTAATCAACCATGAACGTTAGGGTAGAAAATTCTCCTCCGAAACTTCCACTATCACTATGACTTTCAGGCTCAAGAAAACCTGGTTTCCGGCGTGTTCACAGAGCACCTCCGGTTAGAGAGAAAGAGAACTGAGATTCTGAAGTCTGAGGTCTGGGTTTCGAGGCTGTGTCTTTGCCTTGGACAAGAGGGCGCAGCGTGGGCCAGTCACCATCGGGACCTCAGGGCCTTGCTCCGAAATAGGGGCGCTGGAACAGATGGTCCCTCGCATCTCGGTGGCTCAAAACCGTACCTCTCTGGTAGGGCTTCTACGGTGTCGATGATTTCCTTTGGTCTTTATTTGCTTTTTCCAGAGGATCTTATTTTAAATAGGGATCACTGCTTTCAGGTAGAAGAGGGGAATCTAAGGGACCTCGCCTTATTGGTGGTCCTCATGGAGGAAACTTCCCCAAGACACAATGGAATCAACCTGTGTCGTGGGCGGGGCTCCCTGGGGCGGAGATCCAGTGGGGGAGATTCCGGAGAAACTAGAAGGCCGTGGGGAAGGGAGGGCGAGGGACGCGGTTTAGACACGGCCCAACCTGAGACACGGGCCGGGGGCGTCTGCCCCCTCCTCTAGCAGGACACTCTGGATACAAACCTTCCTCGCCCTGCCCAGCCTGCACAGATGGTGCCCCGGGGGGACACAGACGTGCAGACACAGCAGGTGCGGGGAGCAGGCCAGGTGTAGCAGAAGTCTGTGCACACACACGGCCAGGCGGGGGGCACAGAGGTACGTTGCAGAGCCCGCAGGGCCCGGACGGAGCACCCCAGAACCCGCGGCACATTCTCCGCCCAAAGTCATTTGCTCACAGCAATTCAACATGAGGAGTGAGAGGAGAGAAAATCAGGGCGATGACCTCATTCGCCCAGGGTCCACTTGGCACACGTGTTCCATGGGGCCCGGGCAGCCTGAGCCTGTACTAAGAAAACATTAAGAAGGTCGTGTGCAAACTCTTTGAGAGGGTATGTCACTTGAGGGTCCCTGGCCGGCAGGCAGAGAACCCCAGACACGTCCATTCTGCTGTGTTCTCTGCTTTACCATCTTTCCACTTCCCCCTTCTCCACCACGATCACAGCAAATGCAGCCATCCACGTCTCCACCACTGCTGTCAAGTCCTCTGAAGCCTAAAAGGACACATGCTAGAAGATCTCAAGCCACAGGCAGGAATCTTACCCGAGACGGTAGGAGCTGTGTGGTCCCCTGAAATCACGGATGGTGCTGTGGGATGGAAATTAACCGCAAGAAAATCCACGGCTTGCGTTGCTTGGAGAAACTACAGTTTTCATGAAAAAGACAAATATGTCACTGACTACTTTTAGTTGCAGAAATTCAGACACTTCAACACCAGGAGACTGACACCTGTTAGGTTTGACTTCACATACTCAGCCGCCGAGACGGGCCAGGTGTTTACCTGGCGGGTCCCCGACCAGGAAGAAGGGCTGGCCCGTTACCTCCCACACCGATCTGACCGCCACTGCTCCCGCCGCAAGAATTCGACGGGGTGACACCAAGCCAGGGCTGTGTGATTTTCTCCCAAGTCTGACTGGAGAAATGATGGCATGCCAAGTGGGACGGGCCCTCACGGAGCCAGCTAGTGCCAGGAGATGTGTTAAATTATTATTATCTGTTGCCATCGCCGGCTCTCGGGAAGTAGAAAGGGCTGTGGGGATTACTCATGGCACTGTTTTAATAACTCTCCTGGAGCTCGGTGATGTATGGTCATTAAAATTTTTACAGGCAGTGATTACAGTGCAAGTGGAGTTTTTGAATAGATATGGGACTTATAAAACGCTGTCTTTTCTCAAAAGATCCTTTGAAAATCTTTTCAAAATAATAATTTGGCCCACAGGACACAGAAAAACTGCCAAAGCCCCAGCTCTGAAGCCAAGAGAAGGGATGACGAAAGTGAGAAGCAGCAGGTGCAGGGGGCTCATGTGAAAGGGTGAGCTAGAATCCCTTTCTCTGTGCCTCCCGCATCCCTGGGGATAAGCCAGTGTGAGGAAACAGAAGTGCCCAAAGAAATCAGTTTAAGCAGAAAAACAGGGACACCAAGCCTAACAAATATGCAAAGAACCACTGAAAATTAGCCTGAGAAGGGCTTAACTTCTTATTAACAGGCGAGTTTCCAGAGTCTGGGCTGGGAATTTAACTAGCTGAGCTCAGATACAACAGAAACAGGTCTGAGGCAAAGAGAGTGACTCTGTGAGTCTCTGCGGCTTTAAAAAAGCTAGTTGACCTTGCATGAGCCATCCCAGGTGTCCAGGCCCAGGGACAGAGGTGGCCGGAGCCAGCTTCCTTTGGGGGTCTGAGTTCCAGCCTTGGACTCTGGTGGTCTGTGTATTCCCCACCCAGGACCCTTCCAGGCTTGTAACCAGACATGTGTCAACCTCTCCGTGTTTCCTTTTCCTCAATTACAAAATTCAAGTGTTAACAATACCTGCTTCACAGGCTTGTTCTAATTTAAGTACTGAATGAAGATATTTAATATTAGGAGATGTACTGTAACAAAGTCAGTGCTCCTCAGCAGTGCCCTGTTAGTATCGCTAAGAACCTCTACAGACGTAACTATGTGTCTATAAATGTAGACACTGGCTGAGTGCTCTCTGGCATTTTACAACACTGAGTGGTCTGTGGATGTTACTTAGAGAATTTTCTGGAAATGCCATGAAAAAAATGGTTACACTGTTCTTCCTGGTAGATTACCTGCTAAATTCCAACTTTACTCTCTCTGAGACAAACTGCTACTTTATTTCCACATGAAGTCTCAAGATCTATTCCGAGATTCATAAAACACCCTTTGCGTCCATTAAGGACGCTGTTGTTCCTTCTCTGGATGAAAACTGAAATTCCTCCACGTGTTGCCTCGCTTCTGACTGTATCACAGCACAAAATTCAGCCCAGAGTGACTTGCTGGAAAATTTGCAACAATCTGAATATCCTCATGGATGAAACAGTTACATTTTACACTGTTCACCACAAACAACTTTTTGCACCCTTCCCAAGTAAATCCGACACTATCTTGATCTATGCTTTTGATCTTTAGTAAACAATTTACAGGGTCTTGGGGTCCCCATTTCTTGTGATTAACGCACAGAAGCAAAAGAAGATGTCACCCGTGACTCCGTTCCTCACAGAACCACTACTGAAACCATGTCCTGGATGCAGCTGCGCATCGTCAGAACCGAATCCTCTCATCTCCCCCATACCCATCTCTTCTGGAACTGTGGACGTGGGCTTTGTCTCTTATGGTGTTTTCACGAATAACATACTTAATTATGAACTCATAAAAATTAATATGGCAGAACGCAGCTCGTGACCGACTAAATATTTAAAGCAGGTGGCATTCACGTGCGGTATTAAGCGGAGCACGTTTTAATGGATTCCGGGCGCCGGTCCACGTCAGGGGATTTTGTGCATGGGGTAAGAGCCTGTCCCACATGCCCCAAAGACGAAGCTGAGAACAATCATCTGGAGATGGGAATGATGGGCTTTTAGATAAAACAGGCTTATGGACTTAAAGCCCGGCTGCTGACTGACCTTCTTAGGATATATTTAATCCAAAAGTAAGAGTGACGGACGAGAGCCAGAAAAGTACTTGGGATAATAAGAAAGTTTTAGAAATGAGCGCATGAGGCCGTGTAGGGTAACAGCCAGAATCAAGGGCAGTCTAGGCTGTCTGTCATTGGGGACCGCTGGCTCAGAAGACCACCCTGGCATGGCTGCGGGATGCTGAAGTATCACAATAAAATACAATTTTATCTAAGAACGAAGCAAACTCTTTGAAACTCCAACTTGTTTAGGCAAGTTATAAAGTGTATTTCCCCGTAATTCCCTCTGTGGTACAAGAGTTTACATAAAAGACTCATAAAATGTTTTTTCAAACATAATTTTCCTGGGACACCTGGGTGGGTCAGTCAGTTAAGAGTCCAACTCTGGGTTTCAGCTCAAGTCATGATCTCATGGTTCGTGAGCTCAAGCCCCATTCGGGCTCTGCACTGGCAGCATGGAGCCTGCTTGGAATTCTCTCTCTGCCTCTCTCAGCCCCTCCTCTGCTCGTGCTCTCTCTTTCAAAGTAGATAAATAAACATTAAAATACAGTTTTCCGGTGTGATCTGTTTTTCTTCCCAAACACACTTTTCATAACAATTTTATTCATTCCCATCTTTCCTTGTTTTCCTCCTCTCTCCATCTTTAAATGTTTTTCCAGTTTGTTGAACTATTTGCAGACTTTTGCACTCCTGAACTTCCGGAGGGACTAGGGTCTCTGACATGAGCAGTGACAGGATTCTCCATCCAAGAGCAGAAGGACATTCCTCTTAAGGTCGCATGGAACCCTCACCAAGACTGACTGATTTCTGGGTCATGAAATGCATCTCAACTTATTTAAAGTATGAGACCATACACAAAGTGTGCTCTCAGACCACCAGCAATTAGTGACAGAAAGACGACTGTCCAATCTCCACACATTTGAAAATTAAACTCACACTTCTAAGTATCATGTGGATCACAAGAGAAAATTTAAAAACTCTATTGAACTAAATGAAAATGAAAACACATTCTATCAAAATCTGTGGATGAACCAAAGTAGTACTGATGAGGAAAAGTCCACCATTACTAAATGCACATATTGCAAAAGAAGAAAGATCTAAAATCAATAATCTAAGCTTGAATCTTAGGAAAATAGAGAAAGGACAATTTAAGCCTTAAGCAAACTGAAGAAAGAAAAATAATAAAGAAAGAGAAGAAATCAATAAAATTAAAACCCATAAATCAATAGAGGAATGCAATGAAACCAGAAGTTGTTTCTCTGAAAAGATCAATAAGATCGATAAATCTCTAGTCAGGATGACTAAGTTAAAAACGAGAAAATACAAATTAAAAATCACAGAAAAGAAAGAGAGGTCATCACTACGACCTCCACAGACAACAAAAAGGTGATAAGGATATTATGAATAACTCTGTGTCTTGGTGAGGTGAGATGCGTCAGTGAGGAATAGATAAATTCCATACTTAAACACTACTATGAAAACTCATATAACAAATACTAGATAATCTCGATAGGCCTATATATATTTCAGAATCTGAATCAATAATTAATCATCTTCCAAAACAGAACTCTATCAAACACTTAAGGACAAATGATGCCAATACTTCATAATATGTTCCAGAAAAGAGAAGCTGAAGAGGCATTTCCCAACTCATTTTATGAATCCAGCATCACTCAGATACCACGACCAGATAAAGGTGTCACAAGAAAGGAAACATACAGACCAATTGCTTCTATGACAAAAATCCCTCAACATAATTTTAGCAAGTTGATTCCAATAATGTCTATGAAGATTTATATGCCACAGCTAACTGGATTCTTCTCCAGATGTGCTGGGCATATTCCACATTTAAAAATAATTTAATGGGGGAGTATAGGGGGCTCTTTTGTTTAAGTGTCCAACATCAGCTCAGGTCACTATCTTATGGTTTGTGAGTTCAAGCCCCGCATCGGGCTCTGTGCTGACAGCTCAGAGCCTGGAGCCTTCTTGGGATTCCGTGTCTCCTTCTTTCTGCCCCTCCCCTGCTCATCCTCTTTTTGTCACCCGAAACTAAATAAACATTAAAAAAATTAATAACATAAAAATAATTTAATGGAATCTATCACTCCACAAGCTAATTATGGCAAATCATATGACCATATCAACAGATGCAGAAAAGGCATTGGTCAAAACTCAAGACTCACCCATGGAGGAAAAAAAGAATCACTCAGCAAACTAACAAGATAGGGGAGCTTTATTAACTTTATAAAGAACATCTCCAAAACAAAACAAAACAAAAACAAAAAACCAAACAAACAAACAAATACTACGTCAGCATCACATATAATGCTGAGAAACTGAGTATTTTCCTCCTAGGACTGGAAACAAGACAAGGGTGGCCCTTCTCCAGACTGCTACCAAACCACTTTCTGGAAGTGCAAAAAGAAAAGGAAGCAGGTATGCACGTTGTGAAGGAAGAAATAAAATTGTCTTTGTTCTGAGATGGCGTGATTGTTTACAGAGATAATTCCAAGAATTGACCACAAAATCTCTTTTTTTAAATCAACAAATAAATAATTATAGCAAGTTGCAGGACTAAAGGTTAATATATATACCAATTGTTTTCCTTTATACATTTGGTATGTAATAAATAATTGTCATCTGAATTAAAAACACAGTATCACTTACAATAGCACGGAACTTAAATACAGAGGCAAAACTCTGATCAAAGAAATAAAAGAAATGTAAATTAATGGAAAATATCCCATTTTCATGAATAGAAAGACTCCGTTTCGCTAGAGGCCACCATTCACAACTTGATATATAGATTCAATGCAAATCCAACCAAAATCCCAGCAAATTACTTCGTGGGATTACCAATGGATTCTAAAGTTTATAGAGAGAGGCAAAGGATCCAGCCAGCACAATATTGACTAACACCATCTATCCAACTTCCAGACTTACTAGAAAGCTACAGTGATCAAGACCGAGTTGTGCTGGCAAAAGAGTAGACAAATGGATCAATGGAGAGAATGGAGAGTCCAGAACCAGACTCATGTAAATACAGTAGGGGGACCTTTAACAAAGGAGCAAAAGCAATTCAGTGGAAACTGGAGTCTTTTCAACAAAGGTGATGAAGCAACTGAACATTCACAAGCACGAGAGAAAGAAAAAATAAAAAGAGTACAAACATGAAACTTGCACATTTCAATGACAACAACAAAATTCAAAATGTAACACAGACCTAAATGTAGACTATAAAATAATAAAACTTTGAGAAGAAAATAAAACAGAATACCCATATGACCCAGGAGTGAGATCGACATACTACACAAAAAGCACGATCTATGAGAGAAAAAGTGGACGAACTGGGCCTTATTCCTGCTCTGCGAAAGACACCACCAGGACAGTGAGATGACAAGCCAGTGACTGGACACAGTCCTGAGGTACGTACAGAACACACATCTTATAAAAGCTTGATATCCAAACCGTACAAAGGACTCTTTAAACTTAACGCAGGAAGACAAACAATACAATTTAAAATGTACCAAAAGTCTGAACACCTCACTGCAGATGATACACAGCAAGTAGGCACATGAAAATATGCCTAGAACCACTTGTTATCACATAACTGAAAACTGAAACAAAAATGAGTCACCATGATGCAGCCATAATGGGTGACATCCAAAGAACTGTCAGCACCAAATGACAGACAAGGACATGTGACAGCACCAGCTCCCTTTTGGTGCTGGTAGAATGGCAACACGGCTCAATCATTCTGGAAGATGTTTTCTCAGTTTCTGACAAAGGTAATAAGCAGTTTGATACTATGATCTAAAAATTACCTTCCTGATTTGAAAACCTCTGTTCACCCAAAAACCTGCGTGTAAAAGTTTATTACCACTTTATCGGTAGTCACCTAAACCTGGAAGCAATTAAGATGTCCATCGGTTGAATGGACAAATGAACGATAAATCTGTATAACGGAGTATTATTCAGCAATAGAAGCACTGAACAACTATGTCGGAAAAGGCATTGATGAATCTAAAAATGCACACTGATAAGTGAAAGAAACCACTTGAAAAGGCTACGTACTGCATGATGTCAAAAAGACAAATATATAGACAAATATATAGAAATAATACAATGATCAGTGGTTGCATTTCTGCATGGGCATTAGGGACGGGAGAGGGATGGATGGTGGAGGACAGGTGATTTTGAGGACGGTGAAAACACTCTGTGGGACACCAGATCAGTGGGTACACGTCATCATACATTTGTACAAACCCACAGAACGTGCGACATCAAGAGTGAGCCCCAATGTCAGCAGCAGACTTACAATGATGATGATGACGTGTCACCATAGGTCCATGACCCGTAACAAACGTACCTTCTGGTGGGCGATGTTGATAATGGACAAGGCTGTGCATGGGTGGGGGGAAAGGGCTTATGGGAATCTCTGTACCTCCCCCTCAATTATGGCGTGAACCTAAACTCCTAATAAAGTCTCTTATAAATATTCTATAGGGTAGTTTTTAAAGGTAAAACTGGACAATCCACTTACAATTCTTAGCACATCGCTAGCACATACTATGCACTCAACTGATGCTCTTACCAATCAAAGCAAAAACCAACTGGGGGGACTCTTGGGGGCTCAATCAGTTCAGCATCTGACTCCTGGTTTCAGCTCAGGTCATGATCTTGCTGCTTGTGAGTTTGATCCCATGTCAGGCTCTGCACTGTCAGCATGGAGCCTCCCTGGGAGTCTCTCCGTCTCTCTTTCTGCCCCTCCCCAGCTCATACTCTGGCTCTCTCTCAAAATAAACACTTTTTAAAAAAGCAAACAACCTACTGTTGACTTCCTTTTTTCTTTACTTTTTTTTAAGAGGGCACACTTTAGGATTTATTTCAGATATCACTGTTTCAAACATATTTTTGTAATATAAAGAAAGCATATATAAGTTAAAACATGTAAAGACCAGATGTAGCCTAGTTACGAAATTCTAGACAAAGGGGTGGCCAAGAGCAAAGAAAACTTGGACTTGATCATGAGGCAAATGCCAATTTGCAGAGACAAAAACCAAAACAGACCTGCATTCCTCCCTCTGCGATATGTATATGTTTTACATATTTAGCAATTCTTTCCTTTAGTCCACCCTTTCCCCTTCTGTTTTATATAAAGATCATTGGCGACCATTATCATTGTCATTAATCACTCCTAAATCTATGGATGGGATTATAGCAGACGAGAACAGTAATTCACACAATCCAGAGTTAGACAGGGTTACGGACAGATGTTTGTGTCTTTCTTAAACAAAGACACCTAGGTCTCTGTTTTATGGGAGACATACTTGCGTTAAGTGAGGCGACTGCAAGATTCTTCATTATGTTACAGCAACTACATGTGGAGAAACAGATACTGAGGAAACCAGGGTGTGAAGTACGATTATTGGCCTATCCTCACCCCCTTCCTGCCTGGCACGGCTCTCCCCCAGAAGGGTCTGAGGAAGGGGTGGGTGGAGCCTGCACGATGCCCGCCCACACCCCTTACAGCTGCCTCTGTTCATGCTCTGCCAGCAGGAAGCACTAGTACAGACCCAACTGCAGTCTGGAGGAAAAAACATTTTCTCTTCTCATGGTTGTGCCTGTAGAGCACCAGCTCCGGCGTTTTCCAGGAAATGCAGACCACGCAGCAACAACATTATAAAGGACTTCAATCCCCTCAGTCCCTGCGGTGCTGGGGGCTTGCTCCCTCCTGACTCCTGCACAGAAGTGCGCCATCGATCCCCCCACAACCCCAGCTAGAGTTTGCCCACAGTTATGAAATTTTGCAACAGACATAACCTGCCGAATGTCTTCTGGTGAATGTTATTTCAGTAGCTTGCCTGCAGAACTTTATACAATATTTTTCCTTTTAATATCGTTTTGGGTAATATTTTTATAGAAAAAAATGTGTGCATATCTTAAATCCAAAACTTCATCAACATGATGAAATATAAAAAATGTTCTGACTTACGTTACAAATAAAATTGGTTGAATATCACAACCATGTGTAGATATTCTGAAAAGGAACCAAGTGTCCACACACGAATAAACCTCTTGAATTTCTCTGAAGCTGAAACACCAAATTCCTGCCCAACAAACAACTGTTTGCAAACAAATTTTTTTTAGTTTTTTAATGTTTATTTTTGAGAAAGAGAGAGAGACAGAGCATGAACAGAGGAGGGGCAGAGAGAGACGGAGACACAGAATCTTAAGCAGGATCCAGGCTCCACGCTGTCAGCACAGAGCCCGACGTGGGGGCTTGATCCCATGACCTGAGCTGAAATCAGGGGGGATGCTCAAATGACTGAGCCACCCAGGCACTGATAATTTTAACATTTTAAAATCTACTGTTCCTACAACTTTTAAAAATTTTTTTAATGTTTAGTAACTTTTGAGAGACAGAGAGTGAATGGGAGAGGAGCAGACAGAGAGAGGGAAACAGGATCCGAAGCAGGATCCGAGCTGTCAGCACAGAGCTTGATGCAGGTCTCGAACCCATGAACCACCAGATCATGACCTGAACCGCAGTTGGACGCTTAACTGGCTGGTTCACCCAGGCGCCCCAAGCTAACAGAATATTTTTAATTGACTGGGAACTATGTCATCAGCATTTTACTTCCTACTGTAATTTATGTTTATGTACAGATGATTTATTGAATTTTATACATTTAGGACAATGAATTGGGGTTTTGATTCACGCAAAATGTATGGATTTCAGAAATAAATATAGGCTCTATTGTAACAGGAAAGAGAACTTGAAGACCATGTAACTTTATTATTATTAACTCCGACCCAGACGCTTAAGCAACAATGCATTTCCGCTCAGGCGCCTTTTGCTGACTGCTTCCTCACCACCCTTTCCCTGAGGACAGGAATTATTCCGAGTGTCCCAGCACAGAGTAAAGGTCTCAGACTCCCCACGTCCTCCTCCAGGCCAAGTTGAGTCAAGGTTTGAATTCGAATACGGTTCGTACGGGGGATCTTCCAGTGTCTGTGCTGCGAGCGTTCACCCAAAAGGCAGCGCCACCCCGACCCCCTGGCTGCTCTGACGTCAGCTGACGGGCGTCCTGTGATCCTCCCAGAAGGGAGTGGCCGCAGCAGGTGCTCCTCAGGGTACGGACTCTGTCCTGCTGCCAGAAACGGAAATCTCTCCTCGTTTACTTTTATTCCCCGTTTTCTCCTCTGCTCTAACTCTCCCTTCAACACGCTGCGCAAACAATAAATATTCTTCAGTGAGACCGAAGTTCAAAGCTGTGGGTTAACATCTCCCACGGATCCGACGAGCGCTGGGCATGAAGAGTCCAGGCCTCGTCCTCCCCGGCACGGCTGCCTCCCTCCTCGCTCAGGCTTCTCCGCACGTCCAGCCACGTCATTTCCTTGGTTCTGCACGTCTTCCTTCAGCGGCTTCCCAATTCCAGCAACTCACCCTGCCCCACACTCCAGTTCTTGCCGCTGCCACTCTAAAATTTATTCGTAATAATTTATCAGAGCACAAAGTTCATTATCCAAAACTATCGCTGCCATGTGATGTTTCTTTCAAGAGAATAAGTGATACGATCAATAAATATATAGTAAAGATTCATTTGATAGCCAACGTTCTGCTAATTGCTTTGAACGCTTCGAAATGATTTCAGGTCAAATTTTGCCCTTGAACAGCTAGCACATTTTTTAAAATATATTTTAGTGCATCATTTAGATTCAGTCCTTTGTAGAACTAAAATTCAAATGCATTTGAAATCTGTAATTTGGGGGGCACCTGGGTGATTCAGATGTCATGGGTTCAAGTCCCAGGTCAGGCTCTGTGCTGACAGCTCGGAGCCTGGAGCTGCTTCGGATTCTGTCTCCCTCTCTCTCTGCCCCTCCCCTGCTCATGTTCTGTCTCTCTCTCTCAAAAATAAATAAGCATTAAAAAATTGTTTGATATCTGTAATATTTCAGAGATGGCCAGCCGGAGGACTGAGATCACACAAGAGTACAAGTCTCATTTTTAAAATAAAATTTCTTTTACCAGGAATCTCTATGGAACTAAGGTGAAGAATCTGTTCTCTATATTTCTTCCTGCTTGTACTTTGCATCCTAATGCTCAAGAAACACAGGATCGGAGGCCACTTTGCAGGATTCTGTAAATAGCATCCTGTGGTAAATAACACCAATGCTGTGGGAGCTGCTGCCAAACTAGCAGTGAATTCGAGATGCAAATCACTTGATAATGCGCCTCGGTCTCTGCCAAAAAGCACAGGCAGAACCATGACACAGGCGCTAACTACCAACTAAAGCACGTCAGCAAGTGACAGCCCGAGCCTGACGCCCACGCGGGGAGCAAGCAGGCCACAGTGCCGCCGCCCCGGGCAGGGCTGGAGTCCCGCAGGCGCTCCGAGCTGACGGCTCTCCCGTGGGCACAGCCTCTCCCAGGCCCGGAAGGCTGTCTCCACGCGGTTGTCTAGCGCCGCTTGTTTCCTGTGACAGTCCTACTCCTCCTGGGGACACGTGCTCAGCCCGGCCTGAGCGCATGTGTGCGAGGGGACACCTACATGACACACAGGGCCCACAGCCTGCAGTTACCGGGGGTGATTCTAGGACAGTCAACTGGCCAAGTAATCGGGTGGTGCTTCGAATCAGAACATTTAAAACCCTCGACAAGTGTAATTTCTTAAGCACCAAGTCGCACCTGCCCGGCATCACTCAGCCGAGCCCGAAGGGACCACAGGGACCAGTGACCATGGACTCCCACGCCCGCGGGGCCCAGGCGCCACAGGCTCCTCCCGTCTGTGACACAGCAGACGCGTCCCCTTCCTGTCCAGAACGTGTCCCCTCCTGGCGGTGGAGTCTCATGGTCTTGCCTACCCGAGGTCACGGGCCCGCCAGGACCCCACTCTGTCCCCGTCACCATCTCCCACTCTCTAGGGACACTCGCCCCCACGCGAAGCAAGAGGTCATCTCTCCATCGCTCCCTCCGACCCCATTC
The DNA here is from genome assembly GCA_004023785.1 of Mungos mungo. NCBI lineage: Eukaryota > Metazoa > Chordata > Mammalia > Carnivora > Herpestidae > Mungos > Mungos mungo. Next base: position 16,164 of record PISW01004955.1, read on the forward strand.
CTTGGCTCTGCTTCCTGGGATCAGCTCAGGGCAGCCCCCACTAGCTGTTCCTGACCCGTCCTCTCTCCCCCTGCGCACAGTCCAACCACCTCCCCAAAGCATCAGGTCAGCGAATCCCCACTGCTCCAGGCCCAGGGCAATGCCCTTGTTCCCACGCCCGGTGGTAACTGCGTCCAGAATCTTCTGTCATTGCAGCAGCATCTGACAGACAATATTAGTCTTCCTTACTGCCGCGTCCTCATTCGGGGTCCCGTGCCACCAAGGCCGCCCTCACTCAGGGTCTGAGAACCAGCCTCACCGCCCTCCCCCCGGGGCTGTGGCCACAGTGACGCTGTGTCAGAGCCGGGCACAGGCCACTACGGGACCCAGCCAGGAAGCCCCTGTGCGCTTGCTGGGCGGCAAGAACAAGAGGTCAGACCACGGGAGGCTCGCCCCCGGCAGCCCGGCCCACTTTCCTGCCCAGTGGCTTTGAGGGACGGTCACACAGGTCACACCGAAGGAGCAAACAGGTTCCTGCAGTTTCATGGGCCTGAAGGCCGAGGGAGGGAGCAGACGGGGCCAGTGGTGGAGAGGACGGGTCCTGAGCCCGGCCGGGGCGCCTGTCCTCAGGACCCGCTTCCTGCCTCCTTGATGGTGGCCGGGGGACAGAGGAGCCCGGGCCTGGAGGGCTGCCCCCTCGCCACTGGCTGCAGTGCTGTCTGAGCACTAGGGCTGGGCCGGGGTGGGGGGTGAGCGCTAGGGTCCCGAGGAGGTCACGAGAGGAGGGTGGGCACCAGGGCCATGCGGAGGCAGCGCCCAGCGCCCCCCCCCCCCCGCAGGCCGCAGTGCTGTCCGAGCACCGGCCGAGCCCACCACCAGGCCCCCAGGTCCCCCCCCCCCCGCCCAGTGGCACCTGGGGTCCGTCCTGAAGGACCACCCCCGGGCAGGGGCCGCACTGCTGGGCTCTCAAGGAACGCACGTCTCCGTCGTGAAGGTTCCCCAGCCCCAGCCCCGCACGGCCCATCGCCAACTTGGCCCCAAATGCTGACAGTTAACGTGTCTACACATGAGCATGTCCGGCAGCCACACCAGCCCGGGGCCCCACCTGCCCCCTCACTGTGGACGACTCTGGCTTCCAGCTGCTCCAGAACCTTCCAGACACTGGTACCCCCCCAGACCCAGCCACCGGGAGATGCCTCATTCTCTACATAAGATCATTCCACTGACCTTTCCAGTCCCCGCCAGCCCTACCTGGACCCGCACGGGAGCCGTCCTGGCCCAGGTGGGGCTGGCCTGGCCGGAGCCCTTCTCCTGGCCAGGCTCATGGCTGCCCTCGGCACGGGGTCACTGCCCATCGCTTCAGAGGAACGGAAGTGTCAGAACGGCCTGACCTGTGCCTGGGCCTCCCGTGCCTCGTCCCCGAGGGGCTGTCCCCTGGTGCCTGTGACCCGTGCCTGGGCCCCGCGGACCACGCCCAACCGTGACCAGTAAGGGACCTCTGCTCACCCTGCAGTTTAAAGTCATGACTACCAGCTGCTGTGACATGTGCCCCAAAGGTTCTCAGAAGCAGCCCCAGGCATAGTGCTGGAAAGGTCCACCCTGGTCGCCCCTCTTTCCAGGACCCCACAGTCAGTGCATGGACCTCACAAAGCATAACAGAAACGCAACAAAGTAAGTACAACGAGGCTGAAGGCAGGGACCGCAGGGGCATCCCAGCTTCCGCGGGCTTGGGAGGCTGACAGCAGAGGAGAAGTCAGACAGGAGGGCTTCCCCGGAAAGCCCCAGACACGCCCGGGACAGGCCGGTGAGAGAGCCACACACGTACCCAGACCCGCCTCTGCACCAGACGCTCCCCTGCACACCCCTCACTCTGACCCAGGGCCTTCCTCCAGACTCCGCTCACTGAGCTAATGTTCCCACCACTCGGCCCCCAGATGCCACTGACTCCATCCACACCGGGGCGTCCGGACACTGCCTCAGCCTACCCTCGGGGAGGGTTTCTCAGTGTGGTCTGAATGTGAGAAGCAGGGATGACTCCCAGGCATCGCCAGAGCTCTGGGAAATCGTAACAAAAACTGCCACGTCAGGTCTTTAAGAAAGATTAAACACGATGTCAAAGCAAACTCTTCCAACAGCAGTAATGACAAAATGTCATGTAAAAACTGTTTGTAAAAATGTAATAAGTGATTGTGTTTCGGGGCCCCTGGCCGGCACGGGACAGCGTCTGGGACCGTGCCCTCATCTGATTTCTCCTGCCGTCCGCTGTCTGAGGCGTCACACCGATCATAAGTATTCGGCAGCTCTGCTGTGTCTGGGGCTTTCCACGCACGGCACGCGCATTCTAAATTCCCTTCTCTTGAACATCACGCTGCCGTGCCTAACCGACTCATCAAGGTTAGCCATTCTTCTTGGCACCTCTAAAAATTACATTCTCGCAGGAACTGCACAGCCAAGCCAGACACCGTGGGCACATTTAATTAACTAAATGTCAGAGACCATCGTCGTTACAAATGACATAAAGGGGGAAACAGGATGGGTATGACCTTGAGATACTTGTTGCTAAGTGGTTTAGAGGACTGTTGGTGTGGCATCAGACTCGTGGACCCAAAGGCAATTAAGAAATTCATGAATATTTCTGTAAATAGCTAACTACGATTCTCCTATCAAATCTTACATTGAGACAATACGAAAAGCAAAGAATAAATGTTTTCTGTCTCTGTTTTCCTCTCAAATGTTAAGTGTATATTTATCAGACCCTAGCTTCAGAAAAATTGCCGGCTCGATCAGCTGCTAGCTGGTCAATAGTCCTAGTAGGAGACTCTACAAACAGGACGGCCTGCACCCTCCCCTTCACCCAGGGGGGCCCCGCGGAGGTGGGTGCACGTGAGCCTGGAGGACAGAAACATTTCCACCATCTTCCTCGTCGGTCAAGCCCACCTTGACCTTGGTGCTAAGTTTCTCCACTTGCTCCTACCCTGCTCACCTTTTCTCCTGGCCACTCTGCTTAATCTGAGCAATTTGGGACACGGGGCTCATGGGAGTCACACGTCTCAGCCCCATCCGTGTGCCCCATGCGCTGAGTGAGAACTACTTGCTAGTGGTGGGAACAGCCCTCGTCCTGACTCTAACCCACACACACTGAACTGCACCGGTCACATGAGGCTTCCCTCGGCTTTCCAAAACCTTGACCTCTTCCTGACAGCTGACGTCCTCCGCTGCCTTTGACCCTGGGGGAAATGTATCGATAGCCAAAACCAGAGCTAATGGCATATAATTTCACATACTTCCATCTGAAGCTCCTAGCTTAGGAATGAATGCAAGTATCATAATTGCAACTCTAGGCACAGAGCCTGCTTGTTACTTCATTGTTTCAAACATACTCCTACCACAGTAAGATTTCAGACACTCCCCAAACATGACATTGTGACACTTGCCGCCACCTCCTTTTTATCTGTTGATCGTTTTACTACAACAATGCAGCAAACCAAATACTCTTAACTAAAAACAGTGTAGACTGTACATATCTCCAAGTAGTTGGAACTCGCTGGCTTCGTGCTCAACAACCCGGTCAACACACATCAGCAGCGGGCCACTCTCCTCACTCACACTTCTGATGGACTTCCGCAAGGAACACGGACTGTGTGCAGTGAACACAGACCGCCTGAGGACACCCGGAGAGTCCAAACTATCCTTGTCTACACTTGGAAATAGCCACTCCTCATTGAGGCGCTCGCTGACTGTGAAACGTGTAACTAACATCTTAAGTCTCTTTTGTTCAGATTAACGCATTCGTCCTTTACCCACCAAGGCAGGTGCGAGCTCAGAAAGGGCACGGGGTCCCTGTGTGCACCCCTCTGCTGTGGTTCAGGGGAGCAAATGATACCTAACACCTTCATGGGAGTGTTTTAGGTGACACGTGAATCTTCAAAAAAAACCCTATATTTTCAGCCTCATTTTCAGCTGGGGAAGCTGAGGCATGGAGGGTGCGGAACCTGCCCAAAGTCATGCGAGCAGTAATGGTTGCAGCGACACTGTCACAGCGCGATTGGCACCAGGTCGGGTCCTACCCCTGCCCCACGCCACCGCCTGGATCAGCCCCGCAGGTGGTCACACGGCGCCCTCGGCACCGAGTCGGGTCCTACCCCCTGCCCCACGCCACCCCCTGGATCAGCCCCGCAGGTGGTCACACGGCGCCCTCGGCACCAGGTCGGGTCCTACCCCCTGCCCCACGCCACCGCCTGGATAAGGCCTGCAGGTGGCCTTAGAGCTCGCTGAACGTGCGGGTGGAGAATGGACACCACACGGCACCCAGCTCTGCACACCTCATCGCCTGGCCGCGGGCAGCAGCCAACGCCTGTGCAAGCCCACGGACCGCGGGGTCTGCAGATGCCAGGGCACAGCACGGCCACCTGCCTGGGCAGCACGCGCGCGTCTCCTGCACCCGGAACACGGAAACTGCCCCCCGCGACCGTGTGGGGGTCTGGACAGATGCTGCGGAGCCAGCATTCCCCTAAGGATTTCATTACAACAAGAGCAAAAATAATCCCTAGTTTTCATTTCTAAACATTAGAAAACACGGCTAACTGTAAAGGTAGTTATTTTTTAATAGTAACTGAGAAATCAGAATTAAGGTTGCTGAGCTAAACGTTTGGGTTATTTAAAGAGCTTTCACTTTTTAAAAAAATCCCCAGAACCTGTCATATTTTCTCTTTAATAACACAAAGTTCCAAGTACCATGTAGGTTCTGTGCAGATGTGAACACGTGGCCCTAGAGGTTACTGAAGTTTTATTTTCATTAGTCGGAGAGAAATTTGTTTATACAAATTTCAAAACCCAGGGGCTCATTCCACCTCCTCAAATTTGTTGCAGAGGATAAAAGAATTCCTGTTCTCTCATGTGGAATATTCTACTGTAAGATTTCTATACTGTTGCACAAGAAATACCAGTAATAACTAGTTCAGCAGTATCTTCAGTAAATAGGACCCTGCATAAGAAAAGAGGGAGGAGTACAAATAATAATAAGTAATTACAATTATTTTTCAACTTGACTTTGAGGAAAAGACAATTTGAGAAAAAGTTACCTAACAGTAAATAACCAAACAGCATTATGAATGGGTAACAAATTAGCCCAATGCTGTAAATTATTTTATAAAGTACAATTTGTATCTACTAGTGCAGAATCTTGTAGTACAAAAATAAGTGCTTTTCAAACTTTGAAATCGAGTCCCATTCACATATAATTTTTAAGATACACTTTGTATAGAATGTGAATGGATACATAACTTTTGATTTGTCAAAATACTGTATGAAAAAAGTTTTGATACACAGGTAATAAGAAAACATCAGTCAAACATATTTTTCACTTAGCAATCTTGTTAGTGGATCTTACAAAAGACCTGTGGGGTGTTTTTCCTCTTTCAGTTTCATAGACATAGAATCACATACAGCACTCTGTAAGGTACACGACTGGTGACTGGACTTGAGAACAGTGTAAATTGATGACCACAGTGAGTTCCGTTAACATCATCATCTCACATAGTAACAGAAGAGGAGGAGGGGGAAGGGAGGGAGGGAGGGAGGGAGGAGGAAAAGATAAAAAGGAAAGAGAAGAAAGAAAAAAAGATGGAAAGAAAGACAAGACAGAAAAGAAAGAAAAAACAAGTATTTTTCCTCGTGATGAACTCCAGGACCTCCGGGCCCAGCAAGAGTCAAGCGCACCGTCCAGCGTGTTGAGCAGAGTCCCTACGGCTCTCACGGACCCAGCACTGATTTATCCTGCAACTCAGCTGTGACTCTTCCATCTCTCCTGTTTTACCACGTGCCACGGTTGACTTGTGTCCCTCCAGAAGCCTAATTATATCTGCTGTCTCTTTGAACACGCATCTTTGAATGATGTAGATCACAAACATAAGGGTCAGAGCAGACACGATTAGAGACGGGTCACGCCAGAGGAAGACGGACCCCAATCGGACATGACCGGCTTCCTCGCAGAAGACAACCGTGCAGGGACAAAGGCGCGTGCATGCGGGGAGAAGGGCCACAGGGCTGCAGCCATGGCCCCTCGGAGAATGCGCTCCTCCATCGCCCTGGCGTCTGGCAGGGAGGCTCCTGCCCCGTCAGGAACGTATCCACTAACAGAGGTCTGTCCGAGAACGACCTGGCCGTAGCGAAGGCCAGATGGAGAGAGCAGTGACCACGATTCAGGCTCCGCTATGTCGATTCATAACGAAGACGGAGCAGGCACAGGGCGCCCTTCCCAGGCTGGCAGACAGCTGGGGAACAGGGCTGGGCTCCCACCCTTCCACTTCTACCAGTGAGGCCCTCAGGGCAGGCGCCCGCTGCGGGGGCTCCCGGACGAAGAGCTGAGGTGGGGGCGGCCCTGACACACGCCGGCGGGCTGGGGACGTCACCGTGGCGGTCGAAGGCACAGTCTCAGCGAGTCATTGCTGGGGGGAGGGGACCTCAGTGCAGCTGGAGAACCAGGAACACCGTCCAGACCCCGTGGCTCAGGGCATCCCCCAAGGGAAGGGGCCGGGGGCCTCGACAGCCATGCGCTGACCCCCTCGGCCGTCGGTGGTGACTCTCCAGCCCACCCAGCTGCTCTCCTCATGGGGCGAGCAAGCCCTGGGGCCCCAGCAGGTCAGGCCTCAGGCATTATAACCACAACCCTGAGGCCCGCATGTGGGCCTGGATGCTCCCGCGCCTCCTCCGACGGCATTTGCTCGTCAGCCCTTCGTTGATCAGAATTCTTACACGAGGCTCCATGTCGGAGCCGTCGTGTGAAAACAAACCGCTGTGGGTCAGAGCTCTTCACAGGCCCCTCACCGGAGAAGACACACAGATGACAAGCATTTGAAAACACTCCACATCGTGTGTCCCTGGGGAAACGCACATTCAAACAAGATCGTGGGGACACTTCTCAGAACGGCCGAGCCCCAAAGCCCTGACACGGCCGGCCGCTCACAGGCACGTGGAGCCACGGGAGGGCCCGCTCACCGGCAAGGGCGCCCCCTGGAGTTCACCCAGGAGTGCGGTGGATCCACAGGAAGACCTGCACACGGTGTTCACAGCAGCTTCACCCCTGCCTGGCAAAGCCCGGAAGCAATCACGGCGTCCTTCAGGAGGTGAGGGGTAGACGCACGGCCCCCCAGGCAGCGGAACGTCACCCAGGCTGAAAGGAAAGGAGCTCTCCAGCCGTGAAAAGACACGAGGAACCTTACATGCACGTGACTCCGCGAAAGAGGCCAGTCTGCAAGCTCTACCCAGCAGGATTCCAAGTACACAGAGCTCTAGACAAGGCAAAACCAGAGACAACGGAAAGAGCGGTGGTTGGCAAGGGTTGGGGGGGGGGGGATGTGTAGAGAGGTAGAAACGAATCCTTCTCGATACCGTAATGTTGGACACGTGATAAGTGCATCTGGGATAAATCCGTAGAATTCACAGCACGAGGAGGGAGCCCTAACGTGGAGTATAGACTTCTGTTATTAACAACGTAACAGCATCAGCTCATTAACCAGAGCACTCGCGCCACACCGAGGCAAGGTGTTGCCAGCAGGGGGAGCTGTGTGCGGAAGGCGGATGTTACAGGGACCCTCTGTGCCTACTGTTCAACGTGAGTGCCTGTGTGACTCCATCTACCCTGCACATGCCTGCAGTTCGTTACTTTGGGCCAAACAGATATGCCGACATGTAAAATTTCCCAACGGAACTTCGGAACTTCGCGCTTAGAGCAAAGGGGGCTCTTTGCTCATTTTGGACTCGGCATTAACACCCTCAGACCCACCCACCTTCCCTGGCTTTCAAGTTTTTCTCGATTAACCAAAAATAGAGAGGTGCCCATAAATGTACATGCAAAATTTAGAGCCAGTAAGTCCAGAGGGACCTTGTGACACTTGATAATCCCTACACAAGCAGATATGAGAAGAGTTTACAAGCCCAGACCCACCCCCAGAAATCCAGTCATGGTCTGTGGGCACACCGTGCCCCATCACAGGGGTGGGTGCTGCGCCCCTGCCCACCCCGCACGGTGGCTGGCACAGAAAGTGCCATCAACACATACCTACTGACAGATGAATAAGTGAATGAATGAACTTGTCAACCAGTTAGCAGGAAGAAATTTATGCAGTTGTACAACTTTTCAAAGGGGTAAGTGTGTGGCCAATGTGTTGATGATCCAGGGAAGGGGGGAGAGACAGCCAGGGAACAAATTTTCACCACAGAAGGGATATGTGCTGTGTGCCACCCTGGATGAAAGAGGGACAGAGAAGGAGGCGCCAGGTGGGTAAGGACTCAGGTGTGGGTGACGGTGGTGAAGAGACAGTACCACTGCGCACTGGGGTCTGGAAGGAAGAAAGGGAGCTTTAAGCAGTATGTGGGGGGCTTGTGGGTCTAGTGGCCACACGGTGGACACACAGAAACAGGCAGTAGGACTGGAAACCGGCGAGGCTGATGCAGATCTGTGTTTAGGGCGGTGGCTGTCGGTCCTCCCAGGGATGTGACAGCCACAGCCGCTATGATGGTGTTCTTGACCAAATCTATCTACCTTAAGGGCAGAAATTACTGCCTTTCCAAGAATGGACTAGAATATCACAGTCCAAACCACCTTAGCCGGTCCTGTGGTTATCACCAGGTTTAGTGGAAACGTGGTATGAGGTTACCCAACATAAATGAAAAATCTGGAGGAACTGAGGTAAAAAACAAACCTGCCTTTTGGCGGATGTTGAAGAGAGTCTTACCACCTGATAGCATAAATACCCCCCCATAAATTATGAATATCACTTCCCTATACTCACTTCACACAAAACGTGTGAACATTTTATAGCTGTATTAAAATGCATTTGGATTTCTCAGGAAAAATGTATTATTTTCTAGTCTAATAATGTCTTAAATTTGTCAGCAGCCTGTAAGCGCAGCTTAGAAGAGGCACTTAGGCATGTCAACAAGCCGCGCACATTTATACCCATTTAAAAACGGTTCAAGATATTAGCTAGTAAAACAAAAGCAGCACCAGGATTAAAGAATTAATTAAACTTGACAAATAGAGTTACGAGTAGGTGTAAGCATGAAAAGTAGTATCTTCAGGACTCACTTGTTTCTAACAAAAACGTGATTTAACTCCTGAACACGAAGTCGGGGTAATAATCCAGGAATGTGGAGAGAACAGAGAAGTATGCGGTCTTGTAAACGTGAGTTACAGGTACCGTGTGACCCATACGTGTGTGGACATACAAACACAGAGACTAGACAGTGAACACTTGGATTAATTTGGCAAAACAAAACCAAGTTAGAAAAATAATTACTTGAAATTTTAGCAAGAACTGTTTTCGTACCCTTGAGATGCACGTCACCTAAATCCAGAAGCTATTCACAACAACCCAAGCAAAACAAAACCAAAGGGCTCTTCTGCACAACTTCAGGAAGGTTCTGGAATCAAGTCACAGTAACAGATCTCCTTCGGGACTGCCTTAAGGAAATAATATACTGGTGTATATACATATGTATAGTCATTGGTAGATGACTCTGTCTGAAGAGCTCATGGAAGAAAGGAGCTGAACATATATTCCCACTGTTGTGGGAATTCCCTGGAAGATAGAAAGTCCTGGGCTATGAGCACCATCTTCCGCCCGTGGCTGGGAGAGACTTCACACCCTGCCGTCCTCCTGGGGAGGTGTTTTGATTACTTGTATACATACAATATGTTAAATAGGACGTAATAAAACCACTTCTCATCTCTTCCCTGGAGATGTCATGTAAGCGAGCTGACCCTGCAGATGCTGGAAGTTTTCCTGTGGGTCAGCAAGCTGCAGACGGGAAGCAGAACCTCAGAGCACGTGAGAGTCTCTCAAGCCAACGGATGACCGCCACCACGGCTGACCTGCATTATTTCATTTCATTTCGTGTTCTCTGATTGTTGGACGTAATTCGTGCAATATAAAGTAACCCACTGTTTGTAACACGACCTGATGTGACCGCTAAACGCAGTGACAATGGAATGTTTCTCAAACACCTTCTGCCGGGCTGAGCTCCGATGACCCGTCGCCGCTGGGTCAGCTCAGAGCCGCGCCCACCCAAAACACAGCCTCCTGCGGCAAGACCGTGGCTCTCAGGCTCACGTGGGAGACCCACCCGTGAGCCCGGAGTTCGAAGACCACGTTCTCACTCCCCTTCGACATATTTGCACTACTCTGAAACCTTCATTCAAAGTCGATCATGGCTTCGGCCTCTCCAGGAGCACAGAGACTTTTCCAAATTAATCTCCACTCTGTTCTTTTTCCACCTTCCCCTGACAATTAAGTCTCACCCCCCTGTACTAAGGTGCTTCTGTAATACACTGGATCAAAGTCCTGCACAATTGTTATAGGCAATGCATTACCTTTAAATAGGATTGCAAAAGATGTGTTTGGCACATTTATGATAGCAAGAAGGGAAAAACTCAACATGGTAGGTAATATATAATTAATACACAGCACATAATAACAGCAGTCTCACGTATTCTGAGCTGATGATGTCAGTGCAGGATGGACTTGGGGTCCACTCTCTTTTGCATCTGACTTCGGGTCTGGGTGAGGACCAAGGCCTCCTCCAAGCCCCTCCCACATAGCTGTGTACAGATATTGCCTTGAACAGGGATCCGAGAGTTCTCACCAGAAAAGGAAAGTACAGTTGGGGCTGTGACCATCACTGATGATCAGAACTATAAATGCACGTCTGGTGGTCAGGAGGAGCTCCCTCCACGTGTGACTTAGAGCCGAAGGCAGCACACAGCAGCTGCCATAAGCAAGCGGAAGGCTGGGCTGGCTTTGGCACCACCCCGTGCCCTCCACAGCCCAGGGGAGTGGCTGATCCCATGGAGGAGACAGAATGGAGACCGCAGTCAGGCCCAGGCCCCTGCTCAGTGAGTGTGGCCTGAAATGGGCACAGGGGAACTTGATGCACTTTTTTATTTTTTTAACTCATTAGAGTTTAGGAGGCAGCTCTGGGTTTCTGTTCAGGTCAGTGTAAGTACAGGATAGAATCATTCTCTTCCTCACTTCCAGGGCGGTTTGCAGGCTGCCATCATGGAGAGAGAGGAAAGTCTTGAAGTGAAGGTGATACAATGTGGCAGGAACTTTCACTGGTGGCCAATCTCAGGACCCAGGGTGGCCTCTGAGCTGGTGGACGTCAGGCTCTCCCTGTGAGTGGTGGGGGCGGCCGGCAGGGAGCCACACACATGCCGGGGGCCCTTGTGGGGACGAGTCCTCAGCAAAATTCTCATGGACGACTAGCCGTCTCGTCAGGCTGGAAGGAACTCGAGGGCACGGTATCCAGAGCCTGGGTGCAAAGGAGGACCTCCAACAACAGACTGTGACCACTGACGGTTCCCATCCCAGACGTTCTCCAGCTGATCCCTGATGTCGGCCCGAATCGAGACCAAAGTGAGCCCCGCGGGGAGTGGGCATAAGTTCCAGAAGTTAGCAGCGCTGAGGAGCGTGCCTGCTCTCCAGCGTTTCTTTCCACCTTTCTGCACAGAATACTCATTTCCCAGCTCACAGAACTCAGGAACGTGTAATGATACCAGACGCATGCTCTTCCTGAGGCAGCGATGTCATCATCTGCTTTTCCCGATGACCTCAGGACACAAGCTACCCGCACCCAGACGCCACTGAGTGCAGACAGAAGACGAAGACGGTCAGCATCTCACTGGGGCAAAGCAGGAGGTAAGAACCCAACAAGAGGCTCTTTTACATTTAAGGAATAATTAACGACCTTGAACTCCAAAGATCAGCTTGAACTGGTGCAAAAGCCATAATCATTAGTCACAAGATGAGTTAATTACCAGGGTCCCATTAGCTGCATGATAAATGCACATGTTCGGAGACTAAGTTCGTAATTTGGAATCTGCTCAATTCTTAAGAGTCTTGAGCGCTGGGCTAGGAGCACATTCTCTTCATGACGCTTTTCTGATTCAGGGTCCCCGCGCTAGCGAGAGCCCTGAAGATCCAGGTGGCCCGTGAGGATCTGGGAGGGGGCCTCGGAGATAATGTGGGGAATGGTTTTGGTTTTGTTAGCGGGAGGTGGAGGTGACATGCAAAATTACATTAGCTTCGGGTGCACACCATCTTGTGCGTTACACGTAAGCGTAGCCACCGTCCACACCGTACGACGCTCTGACAATCCAGGCTTGTGTTCTCGCTCATCAGTTCTGATGAAATAATCCGGCGTGTTCCGGCACGTGCCACAAACGTCAGCACAAGGTAAACCCATGCTGACCCCGAGGACAGCTCAGGCTCCCTGAGCACACTGCTACGTGGCCTCTGGTCTCCTGTGTCCTCTGCAGCTCAGAGAATTCGGAAGGCTCACACAGATAGAAGTCAGGGTCTGACGCGACCTCCTAAATCTGAGGGCTGTAACGTCATTCTAGAGTCATGTCCAGCATTCATCACTGACCATCGTGCCTTTTGCTGGGGACTCAGCCACCTGACCTGGTCAGGTAAGGATGCGCCCTGAATGAGGCCCCACACCCTGGCCCTTCCGGGGCTCTGCCATCACAGCAGGGAGAGAACGTGTGCTGCCGGCCGAACACTATCTAGCACCAGCAGTTGGGCCACGGACCCCTGGCGCCCGGAAGTCATGACAGGCTGGCCAGGGAGCCGGATGAGAAGCCGCACCGGGTCCTTCCCCAGGGTCTTCCAGCGCCAGCTCATTTCCCGCCCCCTCAGAAGGGCCCATTCCGGAAGCACCGCAAGGGTGTTTCCATCTCTCAGTCCTTCTTACAGACAGGAATCCTCTTAGTTACGTCTGTCGTCCGTTCTTTTATTGCGTGGTCACTCTCCAAAGGGTTTGGCCTTCAGAGGAAGAGGGGTTTGCCGCTGCTGTGACAGCCTTGACCGGGCGGTCAGTGCGCACCGGCACTGACGCTCCTGAGGGACACGCGTGACCCTGTGTGCTCCCCAATCCCGCTTCTGGGGAGGTCAACGCACCTAAGAGGAAATGCCTGTCATGAACGTACTCACGGTGCAAAGTAAATGGGGCAGGAGGTTCATATTCAGGAAAAATAAATGGGTGTGTGTGTGTGGAGAATGGAACTAATCAGGATTCAGGTCCATACTTTCTGGATTGTCCTAATTTTTATGACTTTGAGTGAAGGCTTAGGAGTTTGGTCACACACTCAGGTCAAAACTATGTTAGCGTGGAAGGCTGACACCACACTGAATATCACTTCCAATTTTTTTGAAAGGTGAGTAAGCGGTGGCCACGGCACCGGCCTGTGACTTGGCTCAAAAGGCGCTGTTGGGGCAACCGTGACATCTGTCCCTCCTAAGGCCAACTGTCCCTGATTCCATGGGAACGCGGTGAAAGGATTCGACTTTCCAGGCAAGTCATCAGACTTCTGTACAACTTACCTCCTGGAGAACTGTCCTCAACCTGCAGTGTCCTGACGGTTCTGTGGGTGCAGCCACCCCGCCCTTCGTGCCCCTCCTGTGCCCCTGCCCCAAATACAGGCTCTATGCCACCTCACAGTCAGGACGCTGGAGAAGGCGGGACAGAGCTGGAGGCACAAACATGACCCCTGGGCCCAAGTCCTGTCCTCACACACTGTGGACAAGGACATACCCTCCTGCGTAATGATTCCATGACCTCATTCTTCGAGCCCTTCCCAGTTCCCAAACCCTTTGCTCCTAAAAATACAATTGAAGAGAGGTTGAAATCGGTGTTACTCTACTGTATTTTAAGTATGAAAATGGAAGTGTCATGTGGTGTCTAGACCAAGCGAGGGGTGTAACTGGGCAAAAAGAATGGGACTCCGTGGGTGGGCTGCATAAACACACACAAACGTGAACTAAGACCCGGTGCACATGGCTGTGACCTCGTCGGGGCTGGTGACGGACTCATCCCGATGGGCGCAAATTGCTCCTGAGGGCGCTCTCTGAAGGCTGCGTAGGGATCCTGCAAACGGCCAGCACCGCAGGCTCAGGGCGCCAAGAAGGAGGCCGTGGCAGGAAGACGGGGGCCCCGGGCTCCGGTTTGCACTTCCTCTAAGCAAAGTATTCGATGAGGTACATTCATCTCTCTGCAGAGTTTATAATTAGACTTGCGCTTACATTCCACTTACTAAGCGATTCTGAGAAGCCTTTCAAATTTAGGTTACGAGTTTTATTACAGGCACGTTATTAACCGGGGCCGCTGCGGCGCGGAGCCGGGGGTCAGCATCCGCCAGGGGACCTGGCCTCTGTCTACGCGTGGGGTGCTTTCCTGCTGGTGTCATCCAGTCCAGGAGTTTCTGAAGGGAGACAGATTTGCTGCGAGGTCACACTTGTGTTCTCGGTAATCAAACACGGGACTCAAGTGGAGCACTGTGCGACTCATAGACGACACCGGAACCTTCCAGGAGTCCTTCCAGCTGCCGGCAACTGCGCCACAACCCTGGGTGCGTTCAGTCTCCCAACCGAAGAACCGCCCTCTGCTTCCCCCCCCCCCCGACCTCCCAGCTCCCGCCCCGACCCTCCTGGGCTGACACCCTCGCTCTCTGCCTCCACTTGGAGCATCAGAGGGAGCCAGCCCCGGGCCCCCGGGGGGCACACCGACTCCACGGTCTGTGTTCCACCCTTCCACGCACCGGGCAGAAGACCTCGGGCTCCAGACCCCACGAATCACTTCCCCACTTGCTTAGCCTCTTTCTTTGTGGCGAATGTCTGTCTCTGCCTCAGCCGCGAGGGCCCTCCTTCCCTTGTCTTTCAAATTCACCTCATTTCTGACTTGGTTTCACTTCGAGGTAAATCCACCTGAGTATCGGCTGCCCCCACTCCAGAGGCACTGGACCTACCACTGCTCCATCTTCACGTTGCCCATCAGGAAAAGTTCACATGTGCTCACTTTCTCCTCCGTAAATCATTTTATTCATTTTGCTGCCAGGTCACTGCCGCCTCTTAGCTTGTCTTGGCAGTTGGCTTGGATGGAGTCAATTTAGCCAAGCTGACTGCTTACCCTGAAACCCCCTTCCATCCAGAGCGCAACAGACTAGGGCCCCCGAGAGATGCTGTGCCAGACGGGGAGGGAAGCAATAAAGCAGCAGGTGTCCAGGAGGCTGGCGTGGGGGC
This sequence comes from Mungos mungo, assembly GCA_004023785.1. Classification (NCBI taxonomy): domain Eukaryota; kingdom Metazoa; phylum Chordata; class Mammalia; order Carnivora; family Herpestidae; genus Mungos; species Mungos mungo. Next base: position 31,220 of record PISW01004955.1, read on the forward strand.
CGTGCACCCCGCTGGCAGGGAACAAGCACAGCCTGAGGCCACCTCCACCAGCTTCTCGAATTCCTACCCCAGACCAGCACCAGAGACAGTCACTGGCTGGGCCGGCTCTGGGGTCCTGTACGGCCTGATCACTATCACCACTTCCGCCAGCACTTCTGCTTTTCTGAGCACACCCGGACTGGTGCATGCTCCTCCTCCATTCTCTGTCCCTTTTTCTGGTTCCTCTGTCATGGCCCTCGTAATGCTGGGGTGTCCCTACTCCAGATCTGGCCTTCTTCTCTTTACTGTCTACTCACTTTGTTGAAGATCTCATCCAGTCTCATAGCTTTAGATGGAATCTATATTCTTAATATAGAGACAGACTAGATCTAAATGTGGATCCAGATTGAGAGCTAGGGCTAGAGCTACACAAATGGAGCTGATGGAGATGGAGACAGATGTGATGGAGATGAAGAAAATGAAGATGACAGAGATGATGAAGATGGAGATGATAGAGAGGGTGGACAAGGAGGTAATGGAGATAGGGGTCATGGAGAGAGGGATGACGGAATGATGATGATGCACATGATGGACATGGAGATGATGGGGATGACAGAGATGGAGATGGAGAGATCTGAGATAGACGAAGAGATCATCTTTGGAAGTTCAGAGCCAAACATCCGACTGCGTATTCAACATTTCCATTTGGTTGTCTAACAGACACGCCAAATGCAAGACGTTCAAAACCGCACACCTGCTCTGCCCCCTAAGACAGCATGCCCTCCCCCACCACGAGGTCGCAGGGCTTCCACCTTCCCATCCGTGCAGCTCCATCCTCACAGCTGATAGAGATCACACCCTTCTACTCAAGCCTGACTGCGTTCTCACACCAACATCCAATCATGGAGGAAATGTATGGCAATGCCTTCCCGGTAAAGGCAAAGCTCCTGAAAATGACTTTGAACATCTTACGTGTTCTAGCTCCTCGTTTACCGGCCTTACTCTCTGCTTCCCCCCCCCCACCCCGCCAGCAGCACTGGATTCCAGGCAGCTCCCCAAGCACGGCCGCCCATTGGGCTGTATCCTCTGGTGGTTTCTCTAACTGGAGTGCTGCCCTCCTTTGTTCCCTGGCTACCTCATTCATCTTCCTCAAACCCTGTTTAAGTAACTAAATTTTAAGAAGGCTGACCTGGCTCCCTAACACTAGAAGCCATGCGTCACCCCCTGGTTCTGCTGAGTATCGCTTTTACTTCCTACAGCACCTCCCATCTTCTGACATTCTGCATAATTTTCTTACTTTATGGATCCTTGACTTTCCCCACAGACACGAAAGGTCCAGAACTGGTCTCCTATGGTGCATTCCAAAACCTAGAACAAGCGTGTCCTGCAGTACCGGGCGTTGGACAGTTATTTGTCAAATGAATGAATGCACCCAGGAGGTGGATTTTTCTTTCTCCATGGTGTGGACAATCGGCTCACTGTCCTCTTCGACTGGCGGCCCTGGCATTGAGTCATTTCAATGGCACCTGTCTTCTCTCACATCCTGACTACACCCCTCTCCCACCGCCCCGGCCCCACCTATGCACTCCGCTTCTTTTCTGGCCTCTGTGTCGCCATCGATCTGCAGTTTCCACTGTGACAACTCTACTCTGCATCTGACCATCGAGACCTTTAACATCTTCCTGTACATTATTAGATAAATTCGACAGATAATACGTCATCACATGCACAGTGCCCTGGGAAATAACACAGGATAGACAGTAGGTTCCGCACATTTTTATTAAATAAAAAAACATTTATCGATTCAAATAAAACAAGTAATCACACTACGATACCTTTGGGGATGACAGCTGGGGGAAAACCGTTATTAATAACATGTCAGAACTTCCAGAATCTTGCTGTGGTTCGTTATTCCAGAGAGGCTGGCAGGGCCTCCTCCCGAGTACCCATGCTCCCGGCCTGGCTCTCCGAGGTCAGAGGCGGTGTGAGAAGGCAGCTGCACTTCAGAATCTTCATAAATGCACAGGTCACACGGTAATCAATAGGCGGGTATTTTACTAACAAGAAAAGATACCTCGTTTTTTAAAAACTACACATCGGCTAATGTTCCTCTAAATTCCATACCGGAAACAAAGACTGACTTTAGCAATTTCAAAATATGCCCTTCATCTCAATATTACTTGTAGTATCTCTTGCTAGCATTTCCTTAGTACATTACCCATGTCTCTTTTCTTATGATCCCCCAAAACAGATCACATTTCAATAGTCTTTTATTGTATTTTAAACAGTATAGGAATATTGCTTAATCTCACAAACTCTTTAAGAAAAGTGATCATTTTGATCATTTTTTTAGTTTATTTATTTATTTTGAGAGAGAAAGAGACAGCGCGAGTAAGGGAGAGAGAGTCCACACTGTCAGCGCAGAGCCTGACACAGGGCTCGAACTCACAAACCGTGAGATCATGACTGAGCCAAAATCAAGCGTAGGATGCTTAACAGATGGAGCCCCCAGGCGCCCCTGGAAGTGGGTTAAGACTATCTAATGGCAGCACATGTTGGAAGAACACATGAAAAGATGTCCATGGAATACAATACTCATATGTGGGAAAGCTGAAGTCATAAAAGAACACATATATTGAAAGTACATTTATGATATATTTTACTGTAAAGAAGGGAAGTACCCTGGACAATTGTACACTAAATTGAGAGCTGGGTTAACGTTTGGTGAGGTGGACAGTGATCAGAGACTTTCAGCCTTATGTGTTTTGCTTCTACTTAAAAAAAAGTAACTGTGTAATTATAAAAATAAGAAATAATATTTTTAATTAATCTATAAACACTGACCAGATAAATCAATCTTTACCCTCTTTTAATTGAAAACTGATTTTATTTGCTTATTTTTATTCTAAACGAGTGTTTATTATACTTTAACTTGAAAAATTAAGTGGTTTACTTTATACTTCGTCTTCTTAAAGCCAATATCCAATTTTACGTATAGAAATTTGTGATTATAGAATGTGTCGCCAGTTGAACAAGGAAAGGAAAATGAGGTCAAACAAGCTGCATATTTATGGTCATGGCCCCATTTCTAAAAGTTGTTTTTATTGGAAAGATACTCAGAAAAAATAATATACATATAAATTACGTATTACTGACGTGTCTTCCCTACCAGGACTAATTTTATAGGCATTCTTCTATCTATTAGAATAAGAAATCATGATAAATTGTACAACACCTTACAAAATTTAAATTCTTACAGAATTTTTCTACGTGTTAGATTGTTATCAATAAGAAATATTTTAGAATCCAGTGAAAGTTTCCCCTATTTAACACTAGTTTTACTAGAAAGCGCTTCCTTCAGTGCAGTGAAGGCTGGCAATTATTTTTGCAGAGAAAACTGAGTGCAGATTTGATTACAATTGTCACAATGCCTCAACATTCCAGCGACTGAGTCCTGCAGCCACATAAACTAGGTGTGATAAAGTAACGATATCTTTTTTTGAAATAAAATCAGTGGTTTCCAGGAGATACTGTGTTCGCTCACAAAGGAAGTCTAATCATATCTCCTGTCTCGTTAGTAATAAATGTCGTTATTAGTTCAAATAACCTCAAACTTGGTGTTCAAATATTTCCTCGGTTTCTAATTGCCTGTCCTCTGGTTGGCACTTCAAGTGTATGTGCAGGACTTTTATTGGGTACTTAAAATGAATAGTAGACGCTTGTCCAGAGCCAATTTCCTCCATTCTAACAGGAAAGGGAAAAACAATAACTATTTCCAGTAAGGAGCACAGAGCATTTCTTTGTCAGTGGAACGTTACCCACTCCACATGCACAGCAAGGTATGCAAACCGGTTTCCTCTCAGATTCTCCAGACTGACCTCTGGGGAAAAGCCAATGTGTGACTGGGTTTCCCATTGTGTTTCTACTCGTTAGCACTTTCTCAGATCCTCCGTTTACATCTGAAAGAATCGCCTGCTTTCGTTGGGCACTTGCACCCTCCTTCACTGAGTTTTAGGGTAGAGAACTCCGGACAAAGAAATCCTGGGCCACGGTCCTCCACTGACCAGGTCCCGGCTACAACCAGATGTGCGTCGTGGGGCCCAGTGTTCTTATCTACGAAATAAAGACCATGCTCCCACAACCATCTTTGTTTAACTCGCAAAGTATTTTGGAAATATTATGTAGACTAAAACTCAAATTGTACTAAAGGATTATTAATAAGCCGGACTTCTGCTGTGCACAACCACAGCCTTCCAGCGTGAGGTTCAAGTATGGAACCCGTCAAACACGGAACACGTACCGTCCTTCCGATTCTGGCTGTTCTGGATGCCGCCTGCACAGGTCTCAGTAATAAGGAGGCTGCTATTTCTTGATTATCTACTTGAAACACTGTCGATGTATCATTGCTTGAGATGATCAGGTTTGCTCCCCACCCCGCTGTCCACTCACTCAGTACAGTCGAACACATGTTGATTACTTGGGTGATGTTAATGGTATATACTTAACTACTTCTATTTCTTCCTTTTCTTTCCTCAAAAATGGAGTCTCCACCTTGATTCCTCATTTAGTAAAAGGATGTGAGTGTTCGCACACTCGTGCTCACCCCCCCCACTTGCTCTTTTTGACTTTTTCATCAGTATCTCCACAATAGAGACTCTGGTAACATTTACATGACAATCTCAAACCTCAGTGTCTTCTGTCTCATGTGCCTTCTGATTCTAATTGCTGGAAATGCATTATGTATAGGTATTTTTCACCATTTAGAATAATGATTGAATAGTCTCCTAGGATGAAATTTCTTTTCTTGAAAAACTTTCTTGAATGTCCCTTGACTTTCAAACTGTCATGATTTTCTTTCTTACGAACGTACTTTTGTTCTTTACTTTTGTCTTATACTTCATGTCTCCTGGCGTCTCCACCACACTGTTTGATCTCTCATCCTCTCCATGCGGAGACCCTTCCCTGGTCCCTTCTTCCTCTGCTCTGGTAAAGAATAACTGGTCTGTGTGGAGCTGCCCCTGACATGTGCGATCTCCCCCTGAGCGCATTCTGAGGTCCTGAGTGCATTCTGAGGTCCTGAGTGAACATAAATTGGGGGAACGCTATTCAACCCAGTCTGATACCCGGGCAAACAAAAGTGCTGGAGGGGGGCGCCTGGGTGGCTCAGTCAGTTAAGCGTCTGACTTCGGCTCAGGTCATGATCTTGCGGTTCGTGGGTTCGAGCCCCGCATTGGGCTCTGTGCTGACAGCTCAGAGCCTGGAGCTGCTTCAGATTCTGTGTCTCCCGCTCTCTCTGCCCCTCCCCTGCTCATACTCTGTCTCTGTCTCTGTCTCTCTCTCTCTCTCAAAAATAAACATTAAACAGTCCTCAATCACACACTTACACTGGATCTTTCATTTATATTTTCAGACGAGGCAGGCAAGAGGAAGGCTGACGGATGACTGCGCACGTGGACGAAACCATCTCTGGAACAGACCACGTGAGGAGGAGGAATCTCAAACTCCAGACTCTGGCTTGGTCCTAACACAGGGGCACCAACACCAGCTTGGGTCCGGTAGTTTCCCCTGGAGCTGAGCATCAGTTTCTCCATAAATAACCCCCACTTAATTGGCTGGGGTGGGAATGTTAGGCATGAATTCTTTGACTGCTGCATGTAATTTGTAGAGTTGGAACAGGGAAGTAAAAGGCTGACAGCTGTGTGTGTGTGTGTGCGCGCGTGTGCGCTTCAACTAACCTGCCCTGTTTTTCACACCCACCTCACTCTGCCCTTGCAGTTCCAGGCTCAGGGCCTCGGCGGCCTTCGGCCCAGGCCAGCTCCTACCGGTGCTGCCCTCAGCACATGTTTAGCTGTAGCTCACTCACCTCCACGTTGCCAGTCAGCGCTGATACACTCGCTTTCTTTAACTCAGAAAGTTCGGGGACGTTCCAAACACGCACGGACCCCCTGCTGCATGCAGGACGGCCACCCCCATGTGGCTAGAGGATTATAACTGAGAAGCCACATCAGGAAAATAGATAAAGGGGCTACCTGGGGACTCGGGCTTGGTCGGTTGAGCATCGGACTTCGGCTCAGGTCATGATCTCGTGGTTCGTGGGTTTGAGCCCTGTGTCGGGCTCTGTGCTGACAGCTTGGAGCCTGGAGCTGCTTCAGATTCTGTGTGTGTGTCTCTCTCTGCCCCTCCCCTCCTCGCACTCTCTCTCTCTCAGAAATAAACATTAAAAAATTTAAAAAAATAAAGATACTTTCCTCTATCTCGAAACAGATGATCAGTTCAAGTGAGAGGCTTCATAAATGATTAAATAGTTACTATTTCAAAGTAAAATCTTACCCTCCTTTTCTTTGGATCTTCTCTTCTGAATCATAAGAGAGCTCTCTTTTATTGTATCCATTTGTAAATACTTAGGCAAGAAATGCAAAATGAATTATTACATGATTTAAAAATATTGAGGAAAAAATGATGAATTTTATTTCAGCTCTTACTGAACATACACATGTGTGTATACATAAATGCCATCACTCGATATCATATCTATAATGATTAACTGTTCTGCCTTTGGTATAATGTTTATCACGTATCACAATGAACTAGTCTTTCATTCCTGTTTCAAACATTAATTAATCCCATTATTCTCTATAAAGTATAGTCAGAGAAGAGTCTTCAAATATGAACAAGAAGCTTGGATTCCAGTTAGGTGGGTTAACATGTTCTCTTTTTAGATGATTTTAAATAAATGTCAGTTGTACCAAGTTTAACTTTAAATCCAAGGAGCATTCATAACATAACATACTCTCTTCCACTGATTTATGCAAGGCTGAGTTTCCTAGACTCAAAAAATCCATGGTCACATTTTGTTACTCATTCATTCATTCATCCACTCATTCACTCATTCACGATGCTTAACATGACACCTCAGATTTAACAGGAGGTCAGCAAGCGGGTGCTGGCTGAAGCAGGGTTAGAAATGCATATACCACAGATAACCCTGCAGCATGTTCTCGGGTATACAAACTGTCCTAAATAACCTCAAGATAAAGTTAGGCTTCAAGTTTGACACTGAAACACCCAATTAAAATGTAAATATCTAACCTAGCATGAAAAACTAAAAGGAAAGTAAAATATACCATTTGGTGACACAGCAGGTCAGATTAATTATCAGACTGACCAGACATCTGAAATAGAGCACGCTCTGGGTCAGGGGGACAGATGGGGGCAGGGAGGCACACACTGGAGGTCAGCAAAGGCCCGGAATACGGCGGCCCCACCACGGGTCGTGGGTCAAGAGCACACCTGGGAGAGGGGAACGTTCTGTGAGAGAGAATACTTAGGAATATGCAGACGTGCTTGTCTCTGTGTTCCGTAGAGAATATTACCATGGCTCTAAATAAATGTTGGAGTCAGACTATAATTGACTTTTCTTGAATCAATCTTGACTGAATGTAAATGTTGGTAAGATTTTTTTTCTTTAAAGAGATTGTAATGTAAAGGAAATTCCTACAATGCTACTATGCATAATCCGTTCTGTGAAACAGTGCAGGAATCAAAACTCCAGAAAGTGAAAAACCCAATAAATCTAGTATTTATTAACATGGATCTGAATTTGATACATACAAAGAAGGTTAGATAAAAGCTAATGTAGTTGACTCTAAAGTCAGTAAGTGTGAACTTATCGAGGATTTATGAAATTTGGCCTTTTATTTCTTCTATTAAGTAGCCTACATAGAAAATGGTAACATTTGTTATCATTGATATGCATAATATCCACTCCTGATAAGTCATATTATCAAATGTATTTACAGCAACTAGTATTTAAGTAGAAAATAATACTAATATCCTTTGCACTTATATTTCTATTTGTATCCTTAAAACTTCCCTTAACTTTACTTTTTTTGGGTTTTTTTATGTTTATTCATTTTTGAGAAACAGAGAAGCAGAGTGTGAGAGGGGAGGGACAGAGACGGAGACACAGAATCCAAAGCAGCTCCCAGCCCCGAGCTGTCAGCACAGAGCACGATGCAGGGCTCGAACCCACAAACTGCAAGATCACGACCTGAGCCTTTGCCCTCACACCATTCCACCTTGAGACCATTCGTGTCAGCACATGGGTACAGTGGTCAGAGAGGTGAAGCTGGTGGGTCTCCCCTTGAAGGTAAGCACACCTTGGCCGGGGGCTGCTTCACGTCTGGGGGCAAGAGGCAGGGCATCTACAGAATCTCCTTTATGATGACCAAGAAACCTTGGCCCCTCCTAGCAGATCACCCAAAAATAATTCCTCTAGAGTATCATGTCACATGATTGATTTATAGAGCCACTTAGATCTGAAAAGTAATGTGGGGGGGGGGGATTCCACATTTCCAAGCAATCAATTAAGACCCTCAAAAACATGAAGATGTTTTTCTTCCCCCTTTTTTTTTATTGCAAGCCCACTTACGAGTACTTTGAAGAGAGATCATACGTTAACTTCCATGTGGGCATGCGTCACTTAGCAAATTCTAGAAGTAAAAGGTGAGAAACACAACTTCAACCCTCCAATGGCCTGTAATCCAATTGAGAAAACAATACCCATTACAAAATCAACACAATGGAAAGGAGCTATGATGTATGTGCCCCGGGGCATTGACTGAGAAAATACGATGGACGGACGTTAGGGAGCGCGTCCGCGGGGACCCAAGCAAGGCAGGAAGCACAGCGCACAGGCTCGCGGCGCTGGGGACACGGCACACGCTCCAGGACCCTGTGCCTGATGGGCCTCAGTTTCCTGATCAACAGGCATGAATCTTCTAAGGAGACACAGGTATTTGCCTGGATGCGTTGGAGGAAGAATTTAAACCGCAAGAGACCCCAGAGGATACGTAGCCAGTCAGTTACACAACCTTGATGCGATTTATAACTGGAATTTCAGAACTATCAATATAAGTCTATCTTATTTTTATTGGTGCTCCAGGATTGAAGACAAAACAATAAGAACATTCCCTAACTGACCAACTGCCGCAGTTAATTCTGAGATCTTACCAACATTACACGTGCAAGACCGACGATTTCTTTTCTGTATGCGTGCTTAAGTTCTTACGTCCTCCCATACAAATTTCATATAAATGTAACGGATAAGAGAAAGTTTACTACATTACTGTCTCAGCACACGTAATCACCTTGGTTGTTTAGTCTGTATAGACTTTTTCAGTGCCTTACGGCGCTAACAGGTGCTTCCCTGATCACCGGGCAGCCCCTGCCAGACCACGTGGAAGGCTGTGAGTCCTATCCGGTGCAGACTTTATTTCTGCAATGACATAATCATCAAAGTGAGGGTGCATTCATTCCATCCATCCTGTGGGATGGGGAGTAAAGAACAGGCAAAATGGACTTTGACAGCCAGAGAGCAATTTTGAAAATTACTAACTACACGTATAATTCTATTAAACAACAGTGTCAAGCCGGTGGAGTAAGAAAAGCTAACAGGTCACTGTCTGTAAAAAGTCAATTAGGAATCGGTGCCACTTAATAAAGTTGATTTTGCAGGACGTCTATCAGAGTCATAATTTTTTTTATAATTAGGGATGGTCCCGTTTTATTCACCTTTTTAAAAATGATTCTAATATTGCCAAGTTTATGAGTGTTGATGAAAGTATTCACGGTACCAATGAGTCATCAGTTTGAGGACAAATCATTGAAATTTCATGCCCCCCAACCATTCACTGTCCTCCAAGCAGTGACACAGCGGGAAGGCATGGCGGTGTGAGCCGTGTGCCGGCTTGCTGACTCTGCCTAACTGTTCGTTTCCTTTATACTGTATTTATAGCGACTGATAAAATTATTTTGTTATCTCTCAAAACCTGGCAACTTTATGCGATATTAATTCTGACTCCCACATGCACCGTGAATGCAGTCTAAGAATTTGAATAAATTCATTGAGTCTTAAAATGTTGAATCTTGAAGTTTTCTCCAGTATCAGCAGCTCCCAATGTGAGTGTCTTTAATTTGCTAAATGCTTTGCTTGTGTTTCCTAGCAGTCCCTACCCACACAGCCGGCGCCTTGGCCCGACCATAATTACAGTTCACGAATCATCTTTTGTGGAACCTGATCAAGAGAGTTTGCAAAACCGTTTTCAGAAATGCAATTTTTCCTCCTCTTCTTTACTATCTGTCAGTATAATTTATAACTGTCATTTTGCAGCTTTAATTTCCTGGTGGATATTGCATTATTGTGCACCCAGGATAAAGGATTAGGAAAAGCCACATCCTCGTGCGAATGTTCCGGCAGACAGAAGTTTGCTTTTCAGGGGTTTGCTCACTAAGCCGATCTTTCTCAATCCCATGCCATCCAAAAGCTAATTTCCACACCCTCTTTCTCATGCCCATCCAGAAAGAGGTGCAAGAGCTTAAAACTAGAAAATCATCTTGAGCGAATTTCCATATAATTTAACTCTTGACTGCTTTGCCATCCTTGTGGTTTTCGTAAAAACTGGCAGGTCGAGAATTTAAATAAAATAAAGGCATATACACAAAATAGACGCTATCAAGCCGCATTTTGAGCTTTTCATCACCTAATTTTCCCAACAGATGGCCTTTCATGAAGGGGAACATCCTTACTTTGTCCAAAAGTTTCAGAACATGAAACACGAAGTTATACTCTGACGTGTGATAACGGCTGCGGTGTCCAAGCAGAGGACAGGACCGAGAGGGAAACGGTGAGAACACACCATGTGGGAGGAGGATCGCAGGGCGAGGGCTCTGGAGCCACTTGACTGGATCCCACCCCGTCTCCGGCTCCCCGTCTGAGTCTATCCAGGCCCCTCCTGCCTGGAGGCATGGGCTCCGTGTGTCTGTCTGCAGCCCTGGCCAGGACTCAGGAAGAATGTCACACGGTTACAGAAGGAGGGGCCACATCAGGAACTCCGCAATCCTGGGAGCAACCCATGTGGAACACCAAGTGCTTCCCATCCTGGTGAGAGGACAGAGCTCCGTGTCACTCGGGGACCTCAGATGGGGCCCACCTGTCAGGTCAACTGACATACTGGCAACCGCTGTGAGGGACGGTGGGACCCACACGTGTGCAAAGACAACAACTGAGCTTGTCACCTGCTCTCAAGAAGCACAGTTAGAAAAAAAAGACCAAAACGTGTTCACCAGTAAGAAGAATTTCAAACAACATATAGTCAGAGTGTAAAATGAGTATAATTAAATGTTGAACTATGTGCTGAGACATAATATCAAAAATATGGGGTTTTTTAATGTTTATTCATTTTTGAGAGAGAGACAGAGCATGAGCAGGGGAGGAGCAGAGAGAGAGGGAGACACAGAATCCGAAGCAGGTTCCAGGCTCTGAGCTGTCAGCACAGAGCCTGACACGGGGCTTGATCCCACGAACCATGAGATCATGACCTGAGTTGAAGTCAGACACTTAACTGATTGAGCCACCCAGGATCCCTCAATGGTACAGTTTTGATAGAGGGAAACAAATTCAGTGAAAATAATAAGAGTAAGCTTTCTAAAGGAGGTGAATTTGGGCCAGGATGTAAAAATAAATAAATAAAAATGGATAGGAAGCATATTATTTAACATGTCATGAGCATATGCTTATAAATATTAATTTGCAATTTACATTTTTGTTTCTACTCATTTTCAGAAATAAGTAGAGTCAGCATTTTTCCTACACTTCACACACAGCCACTTATAAAACGTAAGCAAGAGGAGTTTTCTTGATCCAGAAGAAATGGGGTCGACACACGGGGCCCCTGGGTGGCTCAGTCAGTTAGGCATCCAACTCTTGGTTTGGGGTCAGGGGATGATCCCAGGGCCATGAGATCAAGCCCCGCATCAGGCTCTGTGCTGACAGTGCAGAGCCTGCTTGGGATTTTCTCTCTCTCTGCCCCTCCCCTGCTTTCTCTCTCTCATCTTCTCTCTCTCTCAAGATAAATAAGCATTTAAAAAGTGACACAGACACATCTCACCCTGTTCCTGCCACCAAGCACAGCTGAAAACCATGAACACCATGAACAGAACCCACACAAGACACCGAAGGTGGAGAGAGACTGGAGGACTAGACAGGAAGCCCAGACGTGGTTGTGAGTTTCCGGAGTCTTCCGCCTCCTGTGCAGCCTGGGGTGGGAGCGGGAGAAGCATACAGTCCACAGAGGTCAGCACATCAGGCTGTCACAGAAAGTCCAAAGGGGCAACCTCACAAGACAGGAAGTGTTTGGACCATGACCAGCCCACGCCAGCCTACCATCATGGAAAACACAAACACTAATCAAGAGAAACGAGGAGAAGCTGTGCGAACACCAGCTTAAGTAGACAACACATCAAATTATAATAATAGCCTCAAAACCGAGAACCAAACTTTGCTGCGCACACACAGTTTTCACCACAACCATCCTATTCGTGTGCTTGTAAAACCTCATGGCACTTACAGCTTCTCCTGCAGTTGATTTGGGGACACAGGACTGCGTTACGCTCTATGTGACACAGAGCTAAGTGGGTTTAGCCGGAAATCTCCTTGAGTTTTTCCATTACTTCCCACATTGACCTTGGAAGGCAAATGTCCCACATGGTCCCACCACAGGGGTCCCCAAGTCACCGCATGGAGGTGAACATGCAGGGGAAGCCACCTAGCCCCCACTGGGACTTGTGGAATTATGAGTCATCTCAACTAACACAGCAAACAATTTCACGGAGCACATGGGACGAAGTGTAGCTTTCAGGGGTGAAGAGGGCACCTTGGACAATGATGATAGGTGAGGGCAGGGGGGTGAACTGTGTTTACTCATGTAGAAACACTTGGTCTAGCAGAACATGTGACTGCATAAGTGTCAAGGGTCCACAGACCTAGTAATGCCTCCCCGGTTCTGGGTCTGAAAGATCTTTGGTTTCTCTAGGAAGCAGTTTACTCGTGCCCAATCTTTACGCTCAGCTCACAAGCAGAGTGCTTGTAAAGCCCTCACCTGTCATTTCTCTTCTGCCAAAACAGACAGCCAGGCCCCCAGAAGTTAACCAACTCATCAAACAACTGAACGAAGTGCGGTCTAATCTAGGTCTTCATGGCATCGAAGTCCAGTTCTTTCCACTAAAATTTCTAACTCAGTGAAACCAATCTGTACATTTATAGTGCTATTTTTTTATTTTGTGAATTTTTCTTTAGAACTTAGTACATTCTAAACTCACAAAATGCTCCTGTTCCATTTCAGAAGCTTTAAATTCTTTACCCATTGAGTTCTGAGCATCACACATGTCTCTATTAGTTCAAGCTTGTGAATGATGTTGTTCTAATTTTCTACACGTCCTTGTTGTTTGTCATCTTTGGTGGGTTGCTTGGATAAATACTTATAACCATAAAAATAACATTTTCATGTAAATCTGTGTTTTTCTTTACTTATGATGGTTGAGATCACTCACAAAATATGTACAATATCTATCTGTGGAAAACAAAGGAGCAAAGGCAATAAAATGAAACAAAGATAATCTTTTCAACAAATAGTTCTAAAATCGCTGGATATCTACATGCAAAAAAAAAAAATCTCCACTCAGACCTTACACAAAAATTAACTCCCAATGGATCACAGACCTAAACATAAAATGTAAAACTGAAACACTCCTAGAAGAAAACAGAGGTGAAAACCCAGATGACCTTGGGTGTGACAATGACGCTCAGGTACGACACCACAGGTGTGGCCCGTCACAGGGAGAGCTGCCAAGCTGGGCTTCATCGAAGTTAAAAACTTCTCAGCAACGGACACTGTCAAGAGAATGACAGGACAAAGTATTTTCAAAAAAATCTGATAAAGGATGCTGCCTAAAATATACAAAGAGCTCTTAAAAGCTAATAAGAACACAAAGAACCCAACTAAAAACGGGCCAACATTCTCACAGACGCCTCACTGAATAAGATTTGTGACTGGTAATTATGTACGTGAAAATAGGCCCCTCACGTATCATCGGGGAAACGCAAATTAAAACAAGAATGAGATGCGACTACACATCTATGAAGATGGACAAATTCTGCGTCTCGGACGTCGTCGGATGCTGACAGGGGTGTGGAGCAACAGGAACTCTCCCGCTCGTGGGAACACAAGATGGCGCAGCCACTTGGGAAAACTGGTGGTTTCTTACAAAATGAAACATTCTTTTACCATGACCATCCAGCCACCACACACGTTAGTGTTTATCCAAAGGAGCTCAAAACACCATGTCCGCACAGACACTCGCACGTGGACGAGTTTTGGAACGGCCAAAACCTGGGAACAACCAGCATGCCCCTCAGTAGATGACCGTGCTACAGCCAACGTGATGGGATATTACTCACACTAAAAAGAAATGAGTTATCAAGGCACGAAGAGACCTTGGGAATGAAGGAACTTAAAATGCACATCACTAAATGAAAGAAGCCAATCTGAAAAAGCCTTGAACTGTGTGATTCTAACAAATGACATTCTGGGAAAGGCAGAACTATGGAGACAATAAAGAAAAGAATCACTGGTTGCCAGTGGGGAGGGGGAGGGGGATGAAGAGGTGGGACACAGAGGATGTTTAAAGCAGGGACAAGACTCTGTGATACTACAGTGCTGGGCGCATCATTGCATCTGCCCAGACCCACAGACCGTACACACCAACCGTGATCCCTCATGTAAAGTACGGGCTGTGGGTGACACGAGGAGTCAGTGCAGGGGCATCAATTACAATACACGTTCCACTCTGGAGGGGGGTGCTGGTAATGGGGGGCCCTGGGGGGCACCGGGAGGTGTATGGGAAATCTCTGTACCTTCCTCTCAAATTGACTGTGAACCTAAAACTTCTCTTTTAAAAAAATTAAAAGTTTGCATATAACCCCAAAATCCTAGCAATTGTGTAGAAGAATGTGGATTACATACTCAATAAAATCAAGAATTTCAGATTCGAAAAAAGCTTAACAATGCTACATAAAAGACAAATTTTGAAATATAAAAAATCCATAATGTTGATGGAAAAGGTAAGAGAAAATGAAAATACGAATCTAAAATAAAAAATCTAGGTGACTTATCTAAAGAGCATGCAAAGAATATTTCAAGTGCAGAAGCATCACAAGCTACAGACATTTGATAATCATAAGATGATGCACCAAGAAGTTACCTAAATCTAAAACCCACAGGCAGCTGATCCCACGGTCTTGGATCACGCCCTGAATGACACGTTCTAAGACCGTCCGGGTGATGGCACTGACGCTATTTAGCTCTCGCGGCTGCTCCCGGACGCTTCACTTTCCCCTGGTGCTTAGCACACCCGTGGGCAACGCTCGTGCAAATGCTACCATGTAACATGCACACTTATACGCCCAGGAGTTTTTAGCAAAACAGTGACAAGAAAAATGTAAGTGAAAAGATGGTCACGGGGCGCCTGGGTGGCTCAGTCGGTTAAGCATTCTGCTTCGGCTCAGGTCATGATCTCATGGTTCATGGGTTCGAGCCCCGCATTGGGCTCTGTGCTGACAGCTCAGAGCCTGGAACCTCCTTCAGATTCTGTGTCTCCCTCTCTCTCTGACCCTCCCCTGCTCGTGCTGTCTCTCTCTGTTTCTCAAAAATAAATAAAAAACAAAAAAAATTTTTAAAAAGAAAAGATGGTCATGTTTGGATATTCAAATCTTTGAACTATAATCAACATAAATCTTTAAATTAGGGGAGAAAAAGAAAGAAATGATATTATTAACGAACAGTATCTCAGAAAATTTTAACACTGTAAAAAATCAGAAAAAACAGAAATCTATTTTGGCAATAAGCAAAAATGAGTAAAATTGAACCAATTCAAGAGCACCGGGGTAGCTCAGTCAGTTGAGCATCTGACTCTTGATTTTAGGCTCAGGTCAGGATCCCAGGGTCATGGATCGAGCCCCACAACAGGCTCAACGCTGAACACGGGGCCTCCGTAACATTCTTTCTCTTCCACTGCCCCCTCCCTTGTTCACGTGCATTGTGTGCGCTCTCTCTCTCTCTAAAAAATATCAATCAATCAATCAATCAATTTAACCTGAAAAAATAATCTGAACCAATTTATTTCAGGAAAGTATATGAGTGGATTTCCAAAGTATGTGAGTGACATAATGTTGCCTGCAAACGGGGTTTGGGCATTACATCACTAAAATCCCAAAGGGTAAATATGTAGAAATTTTGTGAGATGGGAGTAATGTTCCACTTCAGCTGAGGGTGCAAATGAATAAAATGGTCAATTACCAATGAATAAATAACTTAAAGTAAATTCTTTTGTGTTTTAATGTGTGATAGAGAGAGCAGGGCAGAGGCAGAGAGAAAGGAAGACACAGAATCGGAAGCAGGCTCCAGGCTCTGAGCTGTCAGCACAGGGCCTGATGTGGGGCTCAAACTAACAAACCATGAGGTCATGACCTGAGCCAAAGTCAGAAGCTCAACCGACTGAGCCCCCCAGGTGCCCCTAAACAAAGTAAATTCCTAATTAAAATACTTTATGCTAAAAATTTACAAAATATGCTACAAGACAGTATCAAGAAAACAAGAAATACTCAGAAAGTGACATCAGAATTTGTGATATATTCTGAATACTTAAAAGATAAACATGAGCCTCAGATATTAATATTTACTGATGCTTCATAATACAGTAATATTGTTATCTTGATATATCCTTCCCTTGTGGCAAAACTCGTATCTACTTTCACAAGAACGAAAACTTAAAAATCATCAAGGTAACAGACTTTCAATAAATATCCATGATGATTTACTTCTGATAAACAAGTGTTTAAATAATTTCCTTAAAATGTAAGATTCAGGCTTTAGGGTAATTTCATTTTTAATCCCAAGAAGCTGAAAAGAACAATATGTGAAATTATACATTAAAATTTTTTTGTCTTTTAAAAAGTTTCCAATGAAAATAAAATTTACATAAAAATGTAAATGGATTTTAGTACAGATTATATCAGTAAAATTATAGGAAGAAAAGTTACATTCTGGGCCAAAATCTTGGGAACATTTCAGAAGGTTCTAACTTGGCATTGATTCACCATATGAAATTTTCCCTGGCTAATGCAATAAAAAATGCAATTAATTTAAATGTTTTCAACCATATGTCAAATAAGTTTCTCAGAGAATTAAAAACCAAGACTTGAAAGAATAAATTTTGGAAGGAAATTTGGACTTTCGGTGACTTGTTTTAACTGTAAAGGCTATGAAGGAGTTTGTAATTTTTATCAGGTCTTATAATTTTACTTAAGCAGAAATTAATGACAAAAGAACAATCTTTGTGAAAAAACACAATTACTTTAGTGATTTGACTTTAATAAAACATATTTTAACAGATATAACAATATTTTCTACTGTTTTAAAAGAAAGAAACAGTTCAGTTATTAAACCATGAAGACTCATTTGAAAAAGGGAATCTGATTTAATTAAGTGAAGAAACCATGGCAGAGACACAGAAATCACAGAAATGAAACAAGAGGACACAGCACAACGCAGGAAAGTGTCTTCTATCAGATTGTACAATCACTGTATGAAAGGCAATGCTGTTTGATGACATAAGTAAAGTTTATATGTTCATTCATTTACAGTTTATAAAATAGCAAAACACTGCCAAATGCCATTAATAATTCTCCCTGAATTCTGAACAGGAATCAACAACATTAAGCCAACCAATGAAATAGGCTCTCCCATTAAATGTCTTAATGTCTCTCTTGTCAATAATAGACACATTTTATAGCATCAACACATTATAAGTATAAATAAAAATTTAACACAACTTCTTTTTAGTTCATCACTAGTAAGGTGGAATTCAACTTCATAAATAATATAGTGCCTATAAAACACATGGAAACTAATGGAAGAGTCTGACATTATTATGGACTTCAGGTATGGTATTGATGTGGACAGAAGAACAGAGACAGCCACACCCAACAGAAATTCACAGGCAACCTTTCTTTAAAAACATGCATGACTGGGAAACGCTGGAATGACTTGATAAATACTGTATAATACTACAACCATTAAAACATAGCAAACAGATGAATTAGTGATATAGACAAGTAATGATAGATCCAGATAGATAGACGATAGATAGACGGATGGGTGGGCTGATGGCTGGCTGGCTGGCTGGATGACAGATAGATGGCTGGGTGGGTAGATGGATGGATGGACAGTTAGATGATAAACGGATGGATGGGTGGATGGATGGATGAATAGATTGATAGATAATAGATTGACAGGTGGGTGGGAAGATGGGTGGATGGATAAACAGATGATAGACAGATGGGTGGGTGGATAGATAGATGGATGGATGGATGGATACACAGATAAATGGCAGACAGGCAGATGGGGGGATGGATAGATAGATGATTGATGGATAAATAGATAGATAAGGAAAACTGGGGGATGGGGAAGAGGGAATATCTTTTTCTTAATTAATTAATTAATTTTTTAATTTACCTCCTAGTTAAGGGAAGATCTTGTTTTAATTGAAGTGTAATTAACATGTAGTGTGTCACTAGGTTCAAGCGCACAACATAATGACTCAACAATTGTATACACAGTGCTCACTATGACCAGTGTGGTCGCCATCCGTCACCAAACAGTATACAATCTCATCCTCTGTGTTCCCTGTGCTGCCCTCCTCTCCACCTCTGTGACTCACTCGTCTTATAACTGGAAGGTCATGCCTCTTCATTCCCTTTATCCACTCCGTCCATCCCAGGACCCACTTCCCCTCCAGCAATCACCAGTTTATTCTCTGTATTTAAGAGAATATTTGTTTACCTCTTTTCTTTGCTTGTTCATTTTGTGTCTTGAACTCCACATATGAGTGAAATCATATGATACCTGTCTTTTTGTCTGACTTGTTTCACTTAGCGTAATACACTCTAGGTCCATCCATCTTGTCATACATGGCAAGACCTCACTCCCTTTTATGGCCGAGTAACATACATACACACACACGTACATACGTATATATGAAGACCACATTATCTCTATCTGTTCATCTACTAACAGACACTGGGCTGGTTCCGAATCTTCGCCGTTACAGATAATGCTGCATTAACTTAGGGGTGTGCGGGAGTCCCGCTCCGACCGGGCCAGGGGTGCCCGCAGGAGGGCTGGCGGTGTGAAGGAATGGACGCAGACAGCTCTGGTGAACCAATCTGGATGGTTTATTGATTTTTCAGCAAGCTGATATACGCTTTCTACTTCCTATATGTTTGCGTCAAGCTTTTGTTGTTGCTCTCAGAAAGTTCTCAGGGAATTCACCTGTGAGAAAATGTTCTGGTTATTTCCTTGGCAGTCTTCTCTTGTCGACCCCCTGGGCTTTGCCAGCAGGTGGGCAGGGAAGGTCGGCTCCAGGCAGGAGTGCATGTATCTTTCTGAATTAGTGTCTTCATTTTCTATGGGTAAATATCCAGGAGTGGAATTGCTGAGTCATATAGTATTTCTACTATTTTTAATTTTTATCAGGAACCTCCATTCTGTTTTCTACAGTGGCTGCACTAATTTGCAGAGAATGTGTATTTTTGAAATGGCCTTTTAAAAAGTCAGTAAGAGGGGCACCTGGGTGGCTCAGTGGGTTACGCATCTGACTTTGGCTCAGGTCATAATCTCACAGCTCATGGGTTGGAGCCCTGCATCAGGCTCTGTGCTGACAGCGTGGAGCCTGCTTGGGATTCTGGGTCTCCCTCTCTCCCTCTCTCTGTCTCTCCGCCTTTCAATCTCCCTCTCTCTCACTCTCTCTCTCTCTCTCTCTCTCTCTCTCTCTCACACACACACACACAAGAAATAAACTTCAATAATAATAATAATAATAATAATAATAAAATTAAAAGTCAATGAGAAAAATTTAAAAAAGGGGAAGGATAAGAATCATATCTTTGAAAAACAGTCCAGGGAAGCTATTGATACTAAAACATATTTATTGGCTCATTTGGGAATGTTTTCTTCTTTAAATGCCAACTGTGTTTCTTGGGCTGTCTGGTCGTCAGAAAATGAATGGCATATAGTATAAATACATGGTGGTCTTTATGCTTCGCTCTATGGTGCATAAGAAAAAAATTAAATAATTATACAAAGAAGGTAGTTTTAAGAACTATGTGGTCAAAAGGAAGCAAAGTGATTGTGTGTCATTATATAATAAACGAATATGATGAGGAAGGACAGGAACAGTTTCCTTGGAGAAGTGACCCGAAGGTCTTTCTCTGTAACAGCCAAGGCAGAGGGAAAAAAGACCTCTCCTTTGTCCAAATTTAGCCTAAGAATCATGTAAGCATATTAGTTCTTTGGGAGGAAACCTTTCCATGCAAGGCTTGAGAAGGAATTCTTAAACATATATTCACTTCTGGCAAAGTGTGATGAATCAATACAATGGGTGATGTCCACGATTACCAATTTCTTTAATTAACTGAATTTATAAACAAAGAGCAAGACATCGCGAGAGCCCATAGATCCGGGCCGAGTGCAGCACTGAAAGGACCTGGCATCAGGTTACAGGAGAAAATAAGCCTGAACTATCTTCAAAAATGAATAAATGGCCCCAGTGTCTCTTTGATTGTCTCCTTGGAGTAGGAATCGTCTTATGTGGCTTCTGGTTGCAGAGATGTTGTTTAGAGATCCAAACTGGGAGCCAGGAGACAAGTAGGTCCCAGAGAGGTATGTAAGTGTGTCAAATCCACACGTTACACACCTTAAACTTACACCGCTCTGTGTCAATCATGTGGCAATAAAAATACTTTGCAATGAAAGGCAATACAAGAAATCAGATTCTTACAGAAAGCAGAATCACATGCGTAGCTGTCCAGTAGGTAAACCAGCAGCAACTCGTATTTTCATGGTAAATTTACTTGTAATGACTGAGCGTCAGTCTCCTACCAGATAAACTGAAGGAGCAAAGCTTTTACGTGTACGTCACCACTGAATTCCAAGGATCCTAGGATATTGGCAGATATGATGAATTATTTAATAAACCCAGGGTCTGAAGGCGCGGTAATCCACGTCTGAGACCCTCAGTTCCCCCGGGCACCATCACTCAGGAAATACCTCTTGGTAAATCAAAGCAAGTTGGGACGAGACTCAGAGAAAGGTCATGCGGAAGAGGCTGAGTCCACCTGCTGAAGCCCCGTGAGCAGTCTGTCCAACAGACTGACCCTGGTCGTAGTTGTTTCCATGTGGGGAAGTATCTTTCACAAGCACGGTTTCGTAAAAGAACAAAAATTGACCTATAAAACAGAGTGGGGGGCTCTCCAGATTTTTCTGTTGGAGTGTAATTAAGTGTCCTCCCTGAGAATAGCTTTACCTTACCTCAAACGTGTGCCTGTTTTGTGTCTCTGGATACTTGTAAATTACTTTATTGGCTGCTATTAGTGTGACTAGTGTTAGTACACGCGTTTTCTCGCACATTTTCCCTCGATAACAAGCAAGGACGTGCAGACACGATGCCCACAGCAGCTCACGCGTGAGTGACGGACGGGGCCCCGCCCCCAGGTCCTAGGCCGCACGCCCACACGCGGCGACGAGTAGGGTAGAATCTTGGGTTCTGAAACGTGGTAAGACTCCACATTTTGTAAATCGTGCATGTGACCTGGGAAGCATGGTTCACACACAGCTTTTGTTGTCATTATTGCTATTTGTGTTACTAGATAAACACCCTCAAATGTTCACGGAGGCAGGAGAGGGTGGCATCACGCAGATGAGACTTCGGGAACTATCCGTCGAAAACACGAGCAACGACCCCGGGGGTGGTCCAGATGCCAGTGACACGGAAGCGTGTATCTGCCCCGCGTGATATCACGTGTAACATCACATGTAGTATCACGTACAACATGAACAGAATAGAAACCCGTGGACCTCGTGTGGGGCAGTACGTGTGCACATGAGAAGTTGTGTGTAATATTCTGCAGAGTAAAAATTTCCAGTGTTGTTTTCATTCCACTGATTTCAGCTAAACCGATGCTACTCCTTCTCAAGTTTATCAGAAAGAAGATGTGTCAGTATAAATAAGTAGGTACATGATAGATTGAAAGGTAGATAGATATTTAAATATTTAAAATTATTCATATGTTGAATACAGATCTGTTTATTCAAAGGCTGTGTGTGTCTTGTAGATGGTTAAGTTGTGTTTGTGTCTGACTTTTCGTGCTTTTTTATGGTCAACTTGAAGCGTGGGGAAGATTCTTAGATGTTATGAACACATACAACTTGAAGTCAGAGAGTGACTCAAGGCATTCTGACACTACCCTGACCCACACCCCTTACCAGAGAACCTCATTTATATGCTGTTCATGATTGTATTGTTTGCTCCTCTATGGAAAATATTGATTTTATCCTGCTGTTCAAGCCTGGGTAAGTCAGAAAACAAAGTAAAATAAGCAAAAGTTATAAATGACCCAAGGCTATGGAAAAATCTTTCATTGCAAGCAGAACTCACTCCCTCCTCTCTAGTAGAAGTTATATCTCTCTTGAATAAATACCTGATAATACTCTCAGACTCCCCAGGGCCACAACCCAGCACAAGACATGGTCTTCTACCGCATTTCCACATGGAATGTTTAGACTCTACCTATTACAGGATCTTTTCCTTCCTGAACGTCCAGAGCCAGCTCACCCCGGACAACCCTGAAGAATTTAAACACCACATGATGGGGCACCTGGGGGGCTCAGCAGCTAAGGTCATGATCTCACAGTGTGTGGAATCAAGCCCCACATCGGGATTTGCGCTGACAGTGTGGAGCCTGCTTGGGATTCTCCCTCCCTCTCTCTCTCTCTCTCTCTCTCTCTCTCTCTCTCTCTCTCTTTCTCTGCTCCTCCCTGTGCTCACCCTCCCTCTCAAAAATAAATATACTTAAAAAAATTAAAATACCATGTGAAATAAAGGGAAATAAAGGTCATTGGAAATTGAAGGGCCGAAGAGTAACATGAGGGACAGTCCAAGATGCTTAAAGAGAATGAAAGTGAAGACCTCCAAGGTTTGTGCCGCACAATCAGTTCTGCATAAAGTTTTCAGCAGAAGATCTATCTCTGACAAATGCATGATAAAGTCTCATCTACTTGGGGAGCTGTGACAGAACAGTGAGCGTATTTTCAGATGAAGAGCCCAAGAAACCCCAAGGAGACTCATGATATGTGAAGCAAATCTGAGCTAATTAATTGGAATCTGTCATTTCCCTCCCTTTTTTCCCCTCAAATAGTCATATTCCTTCTGTCATTGACAATCTGTGGACAAAATGTCAAAAAAAAAAAAAAAAACAAAGAACACAAGCAAAAAATCCTAGATCATTCTCTTCCGTGTCCATTATCAGAAAGTTATTTTCCTATCCACCCCCTTCCCCACCACGTGCAGGACATTTGCACCTGCCCTGGAAGAATTCTTCCCCTCCCTCCCATCCACCACCTGCTCCGGTGAACAGTGAGGACCCAGGGTGGTGCAGAACAGGTAGAAACGCGGCACCTAGATTCTGCAGTGAGGTGGCTCGGATGACCCAAGTATCAAATAAACCAGGAGAAAGAAAGAAAAAATGGTTTTTTCGTGACATAAAGGAATAAGGAAAAAACCCAGTGGTCCACGATTCACTCCCCCCTGGCCGCCCGTGTGAGACAGAGGCGTGGCTCAACATGAAAACCTCAGCTCTTGGTGTCCATTTTCTTCCCTGTGACCTCCCTTCTCCTCCTCCCAGGGGCCCCGAACCGTCCGACGTCAGGAGCCCTCTCAAGGCCCGGCGGCCACATTTCCATCTGCACCCGGGTCTTGCACTGGGTCAGGGGAGAGCGGCTGTCCACCAGAGTCCTCCGCGTTACCCATCAGGAAGGAAGCCACCGCGTTCACCGCAACCTAGTAAAATGGAACCAAAGCAAAGGAGAGTGTTCCAGACTCTAGGAGCGAGATGGTCTCCACCTTCTGAAAGCGTCACGTAGTGGGTCTGAAGGACGGGGTTCCAAGCACGACGCCCACTTATACAGTACGTCACAGCGGGAGAAAGTACAGCGTAGGGAACAGGGTCCACAGAGCTGCGGTAACACCACTGGTGACAGAAGGGACTACACGCGGCGGTCCCTTCCCAGTGTTTACCGTCCGTCGAGTCACAACCTGCACTTCAGTAAACAAACAAGTGACACAAGCTTGCACAGCAAGTTCTAAATAGTTCAGCCTTCGCTGAATGTACGCACTGGGCTAGCAAAAAAATCAGATTTCAGACATCTATAAAGAAGTGTGCCTTCATCCCACAACTTAAGAAATGTTATATTTAACCCAATTATAAATAGTAGTTTACCACTCTTATAATTTTTCAGTTACTAATTATTCAATGTCTATATTTTACTTATTTCCTATTTTTGTTATAGATTCCAGAGATATCTTGTAAATGTTTACTTATTACTATAAATTTACTGCTTAGGTTTTTTTAAATAAATAAATCATCTGCAAAGGTATTGCTAGAATCTTTTGCTTCCAAAAATGTCACACAAGGCTCAACACACTCCATAGGTTTAAAATCCTACCGAGAGAACTCTGACCTCTCTGCAAATCTTACACTTCTGCAACATCATCACAGGTTCAGAAATTATGAAGAGTACTCTAAATCACCCATTGGGTAAAGAATAGGTATGAAGGATATTAAAAGATATTTTGAACTAAGATGTGCTTCCTTAGAATTTTAATATAAAGCTTTAAAGCTAATTTACTGGATTTTTCAAACTTATTGAGATGGATATTGATGTAATTGTTTTTTGGGAAAAAAATAGAAAGAATAAAACATTAAAGATGAAGGTTGAAATCAATAAAATATCATACAAACATGCTCCAGATAGGTCAATGAAAAATCTAGAGTTAGCTCTTTGTAAAATTCATAAAATTGATGAAACTCCTGGAAATACTGATCAAGAAAAAAGACAGAAAATGGAAACAATCAATATTAGAAATGATAATGTACATCATTATTAATCTCAAAGTTGTCAAAATAGATAATAATATGGTAGAGAATGTGGCAATGATTTAAGAGAATAAAGACATTAGAAAAATAGAATTCACAAAGTCTGACCAAATAGAGATAGAAATCTAAATCACCATACAATTTTAAATAAATTGAATTAATTATTAAAGATATTCCTACAAATGGGGCGCCTGGGTGGCTCAGTAGGTTGAGCATCCAAATCTGGATTTTGGCTCAGGTCATGATCACGGGGTCATAGGGTCCAGTCCTGCATCCACACTGAGCATGGAGCCTGCTTGGGGTTCTCTCTCCTCCCCGCCCCTCTCACCAGCTTGTGCTCTCTCTCTGTAACATTTTATATCTATAGCGACATAGATATAGATATATATAGATATATGAATTTTACCAGGTTTCTAATAGAAGAATTATACCAATATTTCACAGAATTGCCCAGAGAATAGAGAGCTGAGTTGTTAAATACATTCTAACCGGTTTTACATACCGGCAAAAAGTGATACCAAATCTTAACAGACACAGGACAGGAATGGAATACTGCAGGATGATCTCACTCATGTGTGTACCTATATGTTCACACACAGACACACACCGAATTCCTTAAAAACAAGAAACTGATATAATTAAAAATCTATTCACACTTAACAACAACAAAATATTAGCAATCAAAATCCAATTAAACTTCCTTAGTCCGATAAGGGAGAACATGTTCAAACACTCTACCCTTGAGTAGGACACTAGCTGCCAGTGTTTCATCAACGACCTTTATTATTTGTAGGTATTTTCAGTTTCCTTTCATTTCTAGTTTGCCGAGTATTTCTGTCGTAAAAATGTTGAACTCTGTCAAATGCTTTCCCTGCACCGAGATAATCATGGGGTTTTTGTTCATCACTTGGCCCCCCCAATATGGCCGGCTGGCTGGGTTTTGGGTGCTGGACATGTCTACGCTGGACCCCTTACATCAGTCTGTGCTTATCACGAGCTCAAGTGTCCCCGGGGCCACCTCCTCATTTTTCCTGGCTTCCAGCCACTGACCGCAATGAGTGCATGGCTCCCATCCTCACACCACACGGGCTTTATTTAGGCTTCTTGATACATAATGTGTTAAGTTGGGGCCATTATTTCTTCAAATTATTTCTTTTTTCTATCCCCTTTGTTTCGTTTTCTAGTATTTCATATAAAATACTTTTAAATGTTTGATATTCCTCACCAGTATGTCTTCACTGTTCTTTCTTTGAAGTTTATAATGTCTATTTATATATCCTCAGGTTCACGGATGCTTCTGCTATCTCAAATTTATTACTGAGGTCAAGGTGTTAATTTTTCATTTATGTTATAGTAATTTTTAGCACTAGAATTGACATCTGGTTCTTTTTCACAGATTCCGGGTTTAATTTTTTTCTCATTGTCGATTAACTATTCACACTTTTTCCTTTAACTCCTTGAACACATTTGTGGAGCTTTCTCCAAAGACTCTGTCTGCTGTGCCCACATCTGCATCCATGTGGTTCTTTCTACTGATTTTCTTCTCAAGTATAAAGTCATGCCTTTCTGTTTCTTTGCATATCTAGGGATTTTGGTTGAGGATCTGACATTATAAATAATATATGAGGGACACTTGGAGGGCTCAGTCGGTTGAGCGTCCGACTTTGGCTCAGGTCATGATCTCACAGTTCGTGGGTTCGAGCCCCACATCAGGCTCTGTGCTGACAGCTCAGAGCCTGGAACTGCTTCCGATTCTGTGTCTCCTTCTCTTTCTGCCCCTCCTCTGCTCCCTGTTTCTCTCTCTTTCTCGAAAATAAACATAAAAATTTTTAAATAATATATAAGACAATTTGGGGTTCTATTTTATTTTTCTGGAGGTTGCTGCTTTTTCATTTTGTAACTATTCTCTCACTTGCACTGTCAAAATGGCCCGGCCCGTGACTGCCCCTTCTGGCCTCCGATGCTGTGATGTCTTGGCTTCCCTCCCCCCTCCAACCCCCCACAAGCCCCCTTGAGAGTGAGCACACTGCACAGCCACCCCATGATTCAGGCAGTGATGCTTGGATGCGGGGGTCTTGCACCCGCACTGTGACGGAGGGAGGGACGCATTCCTGGTCCACTCAGCCTCCAGCCAGGTTGCCAGAGGCTGCGCCGGCAGCTCCCGCTGGAAACCCCAGAACTCCTCCACCCCAAGCCCAGGCTGCTGATACCAGCCAGGGAGCCGTGGGGCCTCCCCACTCTGAACCAAGTCCTCCACCTCCGCCAGTAAGTGCTTTGGGTTCTGCGTCTCACCCACACAGAATCCGTGACCCTTGCTGGCCACACTGCCCGGCCTGCTCGGCCAGCCACCAGGAGTTCTCCAGTCCCTGCGGCAGAAGCGGTGCTCTGTTCCATCCACGGTTGGGTGGGAGCACCGGAGTGCTCCCAGACACGGAGCCGGACATCCGCTTACCCCGACTCAGCCTCTCATGAGTAAGCAGCTGTCCACAACCCTGTGCCAGTGTCCCCAGCCCAGGGGCTGACCCTGACCGCCTCTCCAGTTCTGCAGGCAGCGGGCTGAACCGTGCACATCCACCCAACTTTTCATCAAGGTCAGCCCTTTTGTCTCTGCCCTCTCCTGCCAGGATACTTGGAAAGCACTTTCAAACTCTTATTCTAAACCTACACAGAAACCAAAAACGCCAAGAAAAAAAAACACCCCACAAAAAAAACTAAGTAAATAAATAACCCACGCATCATCGACACTGAGGTGAGAGGATAATACGAATCCGCGGCTCACTGGGCCATGGTGATCACACCCTCCCGCACGTCTTCATGGCCCCGAAGAAGGCTGGCACCGGTGAGGGAGCAGAAGGCAGGCTGAGGGGCCAGCACAGGCTAGCTCCCCCCACCCCCACTGGGTGGGATGCGTGTGACACGCCTCACACTCCCGGCTGCCAAGGACAAAGGAAAGGAAAAAACGGTTAACTGATCCCAGTCCTGGAGGACAGGTGGCTCCGTCAGGTCACAACTGTCTGGTAAATTACAAAAAAAGGCAATGTTCTCAACAGCCTCATCTCCAGAACCCTGTGGACTCGGCTTCCTGGAGCCCTAAGACCACCGTCCCCTCCTTAGTGATGTGGGAACACAGGCCAGAAGGAAACAGCAGGTGAGATTACATTTCTGCATAACCTGCAGCCTTCGACAGACACCTGAGGCAAATCCAGAGTAAACCATTTCTCCAGGACCCCCCACCGTCTGTGTTAATGCATCACTGGAGGGAAAACCACCCAGCTTGAGATGCTGGTGAGGGTGTGGAGAGACGGGCCCCTTCCTGCACTGGTGATGGGAATGGAAACTGGCGAAGCCACTCTGGAAAACAGTGTGGAGGCAAATTAACAATTTACTAAATTAACAAAATTAACAATAGAAACCCCCTATAACCCATAGATAGCATTGCTGGGGATCTACCCAAGGGATACAGAAGTGCTGATGCATAGGGGCACATGTACCCCAATGTTTATGGCGGCAATGTCAACAATAGCCAAATCATGGAAAGAGCTTAAATGTCCGTCACCTGATGAGTGGATCAAGAAGATGTGGTATATATACACGATGGAGTACTATATGGTGATGAGAAAGAATGACATATGGCCATTTGTAGGAAAGTGATGGACCTCGAGGGTGTCATGCTAAGTGAACTAAGTCAGGCAGAGAAGGACAGTGCCATATGTTTGCACTCATAGGTCTAACAGGAGAGACCTGGCAGGGGACCATGGGGGAGGGGAAGGGGGAAAGGGAGTTGGGGAGAGGGAGGGACACAAACCATGAGAGACTCTTGAATACGGAAAACAAACGGAGGGCTGAAAGGGGAGGGGGAGAGGGGAAGGGGGTGATGGGCATGGAGGAGGCACTTGTGGGGAAGAGCACTGGGTGTTATATGGAAACCAACTTGACAATAAACTATAAAAAAAGAGAGAGAGAGAGACAATAGCACGGCCTCAGGTATCCTGGAGTCCTCTTCACACAGCGAAGTCCCTCTGGAGGCCTCCCCTTTGACCTTCCCTCCCACCTCCGAAGTGTATCACCAGTCATTCCTCACAACCTGGGGCAGCTCTTCTGCCCCGGGGCCCAGTCCCTGTGCTTTCATAAAATCGCCTCTTTTGCACCCAGTCTGCAGAATTCTTTCTTGACCATCAGCTCCAGACCCCACCACTCCGAAACCCCACTGCTACCATAACCGAACTAATCCAAGTTTGCTCGCTCCTGGGTGAGTCACTGGTAGAGACTGATGAGGGAAGCAAAGGCAAGAAAACAGGCAGTTTAAGATAAATCCTCACAGCCTGCAGCGGGGACAGGTGTCGGCATCGGGAACACTCCCTGGACGGGTGTGCCGCCTTTCCGCCTCCTTGTTCACACGCCTCACCAACGAAAAGCAACCTTATCTTGACAACAGCTACATCTTCAGGGTCTCCCCACTGTGTGCGGAAGCGCAGAAGTAACTAAACGAGCAAAACCTTTATTTGACAAGAGACGTCTCTGCATCACAATCATAGGAACGCCCGGTCTGCGCCTGCTTCGGCCCCTGAAATCATGCTTCAGTCCTCACCACCCAGCCTCGGAACTCCCATCAGGGTCATGGTCAACCTTCTTAGTGTTAAAACTGATACTCAATTTTAAGTCCCCATCCACGACCTCTCTCGGCAACACTGGACGGGGCACCTTCTTCAATCTCCTTGAAATCTTTTCTTACACTCGCCTCTTCTCCCCTCCCCTCACTGACTGCTGCACCTGTCTGGGATTTCCCAAATGCTTCCTGGTCACATGACGCTATGGGGCTCCAGCTCTCGACCGGAACCATCTCCCCTTGCTACACTGCTTGTGCACGCCGCTGCATCTGTACGCGGATGGCTCCCAGATTCAGCTTGCCGCCAGCTCAGACGGATCAGCTGAATTTAACACGCAAACCTGCAACCCTGGCCGTATAGTAAGCAGCTTTAGCAAATTTAAAACACCCAAAACGAGCGTCTTGTTTTCCTCCAATAAAACGTTATGCCTGCAGTGCCTCAGTTCTGAGTAAATGACACTTCTGAATATTTGATGAGCCCAGTCCAATGCCTGGGAATCATGACTGAATTCATTCTTTAGTCCCAGCCCACGTGCAAGGCATTAAAAATATACATTTTGTGTCTAGTTTCAAATTCCGAATCTGACGTCCCAGTGGTTCATCTGCAAATCCACCACCGGGCTCAGCTGCTGGACCATGATGGCAGCTTTCCCTCCTGGGCCAAGGGCAGCCCCCACGGCACCTACGGTCATTCCACCGCGTGGTTTTTGACTGAAGATCTCCACAGGCTCTGTGTGACTTCTGTTCCATCTCCGTGTATCTGTCCGACTCCCTACTCCCTCCCCCCCATAGAATATGAAGACACAGGAGGGGAAACTCACATACAGCACCTCCAGGTATCTGTGCAGTCTGGATCTCCGAGGCGGCTGTGCCCTCCACAGGCTGCCAGGCCCTACGTGCCCCGGCCCCGCTCTCATCGCCTCGCTTGCTCCCACCTCTGCCCTCCCTCCCTGGGCTGCAGCCTCTGTGGTCCCGTAAACAACCCCATCGCCCCTCACCCCTACCCCGAGCCAGGGACACCTGCACGTGCTGGGTCTTTCCCGCCGGTCTTGGTCCCTTCTTTCCTGGTCGCCAATTCCTGGAAGATATTGTCCCCATACTGTCTTGATGAAGACAGCTTTGTTGTAGAGGCTAAAGTCTGGGATTGTGATGCCTCCTGTTTTGGTTTTCTTCTTCAATATGACTTTGGCTATTCGGGGTCTTTTGTGGTTCCATATGAATTTTAAGATAGTTTGTTCTAGCTTGACACATCCCCAGAGGCAAGGGAATCAAGAACAAAAATGAACTGCTGGGACCTCATCAAGATAAAAAGCTTCTGCAAGGCAAAGGAAGCAATCAGAAAAACTAATAGGCAACCAACAGAATGGGAAAAGATAGTGGCAAATGGCATATCAGATAAAGGGCTAGTATCTAAAATATACAAGGAGCTCACTAAACTCCATACACGAAAAATGAATGATCCAGTGAAGAAATGGGCAGAAGACCTGAATAGACACTTCTCCAAAGAGGACATCCAGATGGCTAACAGGCACATGAAACGATGCTCAGTGTCACTCATCATCAGGGAAATTCAAATCAAAACCACACTGAGATACCACCTCACACTGGTCAGAGTCGCTAAAATGAACAAATCAGGAGACTATAGATGCTGGCGAGGGTGTGGAGAGACGAGCACCCTCCTACACTGTTGGTGGCAATGTAAACTGGTGCAGCCGCTCTGGAAAAGTGTGGAGGTTCCTCAAAAAACTATCCATAGAACTCCCCTATGACCCAGCAATAGCACTGCTGGGGATTTACCCAAGGGATACAGAAGTGCTGAGGAATAGGAGCACATGTGCCCCAATGTTCATAGCAGCACTTTCTACAATAGCCAAATCGTGGAAAGAACCTAAATGTCCATCAACTGATGAATGGATCAAGAAGATGTGGTATATATATACAATGGAGTACTATATGGCAATGAGAAAGAATGAAATATGGCCATTTGTAGCAAAGTGGATGGACCTCAAGGGTGTCATGCTAAGCGAAATAAGTCAGGCAGAGAAGGATAGATACCATATGTTTGCACTCATAGGTCTAACAGGAGAGACCTGGCAGGGGACCATGGGGAGAGGAAGGGGGAAAGAGAGTGGGGAAGAGTGAGGGACACAGATCAAGGGAGACTACTGAATACTGGAGACGAACCATGGACTGAGGGGGGAGGGGGAGGGAGGGAGGGGGGATGGTCATGGTGGGGGGCACTTGTGGGGAGAAGCACTGGGTGTTATATGGAAACCAATTTGACAATAAACTATTATAAAAAATAAAAATAAAATGAACCATACAAGTGAAAAAAAAATAAAAGACATTGTCCCCGAGCTCAGCAGCTCCCACACCACCCTCTGCAGCCCTGACTTCTCTCCAGAGCATCTATGTGTCCCTGATATTATGCTTGGAAGCAAACATTTGTTTAGAGAGAATTCTCAGGAGACACTTCCCCTAACCGTGCACGTCCCCGAGGAGGTCTGGGTCTGTCTCACCGTCAGCTGAGTGAGGAGTGAGAGGCATCAGCTGAAGGCTCCGCGATGTCACCTCCACATGGTGACAGACGGTGACAGCGGAGGTTACTCCGCCAGCACGCTGCCTGGGGGCTTGCTAATGTACAGCGGTCATAAACATCGCTTTTATTTATTTCCTTTATCTTTACAGTTTTTATCAGTAAACGTTTCTGTAGATAGTGTGTTAAATTATTAAAATGAAGGTGTACCATTAATCTTACAATAATAATATACTTGAAGTATGAACACGCTCTCTCTACAAAGTATTTCTTGAAAACAAGTTAGCATCCTAAGACAGAGTGAAACTGCACACTCATGGGATCAACGGTACATTTTCTCCCTCCCTGCCTACGATGAAAGGTTCATAAAAGTCTCACGTTGGCTGCCGCATCCTGGCATCTATGATACTATTTGGTAGACAGTAGTCACTCAGCAAGAATCCGTGAATGGAACGGATACTGAAGAACACGCGTGGGGCCATGAATTAATATAGAAAATAATGACTATTCAGAAAAATATTCTATGTAGCATACCCATACTAAGTTGCATTATAACTTTCCTTCTATTCAGAAATATCACAGCACTTGAACAAAACCGAGGGAGGCCTGATACTCCCTTGTTTAATTTGTGCATCGTGATTCCTAGTAAAACGAGACTTTTAGGCACATGGTTGTCAACGATTGGTTTTTCTAATATATATAAGTGACTAGGTACTTGACCCCGTTATCTTTTAGATCAAAATCTTTAGTTTTTGACCAGATGCTGTCATCTCCCAGAGGACATGTTAGTGATAGACAATATGGATCGTATCTTTATAAAACATAGCAACGATGATGAAAATTACAAACTTCTGGTGAAAACTCAGAGGACACCCAGATAAGCGGAGACCCGTACCCTGTTTGTGGAAGGCTAGACTTGACATGGTGAAGAGTCCGGTTCTACCAAAGTGAATCTGCAGATTTGCTGCAAGTCTTATCAAAAGCCCACGAAGCCTTATGTAGACCTATGCAAGGTTACTCTAACACCGACAGGGAAAGGCACGGGCCCAGGAGACCCAAATTCATACTGACACCGAACCAATGGAGCAGGAAGAGACAATACAATAGTCAGGCTTCCTATAAGGGTACAGCGCTCGAGACAGCATGGAATTGATGGGTAAACACAGACATCTATCAACGGGACAGAACAGAGAACCAAGAAATAGGACAACACAAATAATGTCCAAACGGGTTTCGGCAAAGGTGCAATGGTGACTAACTGTGCCAACAGCCAATGGGGCCACAGCCAAGACGAACACGTAAATAAACTCTGGCCTGAAAAGCACAGTTCATACGCTAACCTCAAATGTATCACAAACATGTACAATGTAAAACTAAAAAAATTTTAATAAAAAAATGGGAGAAAATGTTCAGAACTAGGGCAAGGCAGAGAGCTTTAGACGTGACAGAAAACACAAGCTATAAAATAAACACTCATCGGTGGGCCTCAGCAGGACCTAAAGCTCAGGTCCCGCAAACGGTGGTGCGCAGGGTGAAAAGGCACGCCAGCGACTGAGAGAAAACGGGCGGAAGGCAGGAGCAACGTGAGAGGGTGGCCAACCTCACGAAAGACCAGGAAATGCAGACCAAGCCACGTGAGCTGCCCCCACAAACGACCAGAGAGGCCAGCAGTGACCGTGCCCAGAGCTGGCCCGCGTCTGGGGAGGATGTGACCGTGAGGCAGCCGGAGGCCAGTTGACAGGTCCCTATCAAACTAAATGGGCAATTACCACACGGACCAGCAAGTGCATCCATGGTCTTTTGTCCCTGGGAAATGAACACTTACACTCACACAAAGGCCTGCACACAAACGTCCACAGCAGCTCTATTTACAGGAGCCAGCGCTGGAAGCGGCCTCGCTGTCCTTCAAGAGCTGAGAGGTTAACCAAACCGCAGCCTGGACCTCCACAGAGTGCTCGGCAATGGGAGGACACTCCCGCTTGGACGAAGGTCAACAGGAACGTGCTGGGTGAGGAAGGCCAAGCCCGAACGGTTCCGAAATGTGTGATCTCACCGACAGCGCCCTTCTGAAGTGACGGCCGTAAGAAATGGAGGACAGGTTAGTGGTTATGGGGAGGCAGAGACGGGGTGGGGAGACGGGGAGAGGGAAGCTGGTGGCTATCAAAGGCCAACCGCAGAGCCCTGGGACCATGAGCCAGGTGAGCACCATGGCTGCAGTCTGAACCTCACGTGGAGGGACAGTGAACAGAGCTGCGGACACACACACACACACACACACACACACGGCCAGTAGAGATAAACAGGCTGTATCAATATTGATGTCCTACAGCGGATCTGCAAAATGTCATTGCCACGGACAGAATGTCTGTGTGCCCCCAGCTCACACGTTGAAATCCTAACCTCGTGTGACGGTGTTGGGAAGCAAGGGACTTTGGGGAGGGGATGGGATCATGGGGGTGGAGCCGCCATGGAGCCCAAGAGCTCCCCCTCCCCTCCCCCACATGCAGACACAGCAAGAAGAAGACGTGGCCATGAACCAGGAAGCCGGTTCTCACCAGACACCCGACCTGCTGAGGCCTCACTCCTGGACCTCCGGTTTGGCGCCAGGAGAAACACACTTGTTTAATTCCCCAGCCCCCACGGGAGAAGCTGGATAAAGGTTACACGCGATCTCTCTGCCCTCATGTTCACAGCTCTGTGTGAATTTAAAATCATCTCAATAAGAATTAAAATCAAAAATAAAAGGTGGCACAGAAGCCCCACCTATGCGAGATGTTAAACAACCCCAGGACTTAAAAAAAGTCTATATTTTCAATATCGATACAAATCAAACTGAAATGAGCCCAAAAATATTGGGCAAAATTTCAAACCAGGCAACCTTTGAGAAAACTACCCAACGTATGGAATATGTCGTGTATTGTATGTTCAGACAGACGTGTATCTATATATTCACCGAGCGATATACTAACTTGCTAAAATTGTATTTTAATTTCAAAAATTACCATGTACCATTCAGAGTTGTTCACAGTGGACTGAGAATTTAAAAGTTTTCCAAAATCACAGAGTTGTAAAATATTCATTACCAATCACTTATCTATCAGCCACATTTGACTGAACTGGATCTAAGAACCTAAAATTAGGAAGCTTTTTGGTGCATTTAAATGAAGATTCGCTGAAATAAGAACGCTTTTTGGTTTTTCAAGTAGCTCCCCATGGTTTACATTATACTGAATAAATAACTTCATTTTTTAAAAAGTAGAACTTCCATTAGCATTTTCAGAAGAACAAAAACAATTCTTAATGAACCAAAAACGCAACCAGGGGAACAGAGCACGTGGTGTGTGGCACCGCATTCCTGGGAGGAGGTGACTGTGCGCCCCGCGTCACAGACCGGACCGGTGTCACGGGCATCTGGAGGAATGAACTTGGCTGTCAGGGCGGCGGGGGGGAGGGTCCCAGGATACCTGGGAATGAACCCAGCTGCTTCTGGGGTAACCCACCCCCTGCCCGCGTGCCCTCGGTCCTGGTCTGCAGCCGCACGGGGAGGAGAGGACACCCCAGCCTCAGACAGGCACAGGCTGGACAGCCGCGCTCTCGTGGCGAGTCTGCTCCCTCACTCAGCACTCCGCGAAGCTGAAGAGAACTGGCGGCTTCGTGGCACAATAAACGTGTCAAAAATTCGAGTGACAAGTACATACAGTAAGAGAACGGTAAAAAGGAAAGAACTGGGAAGCTTCTATAAAAACTTTGAAAGAAATGTAAGTCACTTACAAGGATGGGACGTTGACCGAGAATGAACAAACGTACTCATCAGAGAGGAAACCTGACCCACAAGTTCTGAAACTGCTAAAAACGTTAAAAATCCATGAACGATGCATTTTGTAACTAAACCAGGAGTCTACGTCCTCCTGAGAAGCAGTCCTGCCGACCGTCTACACTGGAGGGAACCAAGAACACAGGAACTACTTGGAAGAGAGGAGATGTAGGCAGGGAAGCCGCTGGATGACGTGACACTCGGTCAGAACACCCTGGAGGGTCCTCTCCGCGCCCCAGACGTGACCAGGAAAGCAGGGTGCAGGGGGTCTGGAGGACCGGGACTGAGCTTAGGTTTGCAGGGGAGCCCATGTCTGCTAAGGAGAGTCGGCAGCGAGAGGCACCGTACAGGAGGCGCGGCACACATTCGGATTATAACGGAACATTTCGACACAGACGCACACCACTCTCAGGGCTCCGGGACCAGAAGTGTGCGGTACACAGAGTCCGTGGCCAAATAATACGAAAGAGACCAGGGGCGAAGTCCAGCAGATCTGGGAAGTATCTGCCATTAGCGGCAGCTTAAATCTCCCCTTTCCACATCGAGGCCTTTGGTTAGTAACATTTCAATATCATTCTCTCCCATAACAAAATCATGCTCTGCGGCACCTCAAGCGGCCCCACGCCCCAGCCTTCCAGCTCACTATTGATTTTTAGCTGTTTTTGTTTGTTTATCGATTTGGAAGGCTCTTCTCCTTTGAATTTCTATCGAATAGTTGAAAGGAAAGACGTGTCTCAGCTGATCTCAATAATGGAGCCATTTGGATCATGACAAGAATTTCAGGCAGAAGCGCAGGAGGAATGTTCCAGTGTTGAGGGATGTCACTAGCAGGAACAATCAGTCACGGCCGCGGCGGTCCTCTCCAGAGCACATGGAGGCTGCCTGAGCTCTGCAAGGTAGGCCGGTCTCTGGCTTATTCCTCCAAGGGCGTCCAGATAGGACTGAGGTCTGGGACTGCCCTTCCGGTGCAGGCACACCTGCCAGCCGCCTGCCATTTCCAGCTCTCAGCTCAAACCCAGAACAGCAGGGGCACCTGGGCGGCTCAGTCAGTTAAGGGTCCGTCTCTTGATTTGGGCTCAGGGCATCATACCACAGTTTTATGAGTTCAAGCCCTGCATCGGGCTCTGTGCTGACAGTGCAAAGCCTGCTTGGGATTCTCTCTCTGCCTCTCTCCCTCTCTCTCTCTTTCTCAAAAATCAGCAAAGACAACAGAGGGACGCTATCTGGTCAGTGGGGACCGAAAGCTGCAAACACCGGTCTGACCTCAGAGACCTCCGGAGCAGAGCTAATTCCAGGAGACACCAGAGCCCAGGTACAAAGTGTGCGGGGAGAGAACACGTGTGCCAAGAACTTCAGAAGCAACCAAACTGCCGCTCAACGCAAAAAGCCATCAACTAAGACAATTCAATAATCTGCAAGTTGAAATCAAAACCAGTTAACAGACAAACATGCTGAGGGACAAAATTCAACTACTGAAGGAGGACCGGAAAAAGTCCTGTCCAAGAAACAGCGATGTCACGGAATGTGTTTTACCGCAAGACAAACTGAGACAAATATGTTATTTATGGATGAAGAACAGAATGTTCATGTCATAAGCCTTAATAGAATGTAGAAATAATACAACAGTTTTGAGGAAAGACATAAGGGAAGTAGAAGACGCTGCAAACTTACGGGTGTCATTGACGGTTACTGCCAGTGGCCGAGTGACAGGAACTAAAGATGATACACTAGAAAACTCTAAGTAAATATGAGCATAGAGGTTAGGAGTGAGAAACACGATGTTATACGCTGAAGTTAGGTAGTGCAACCAGGAGAGCATTATGGCGGGGGGGAATGGAAATAGATTTGTGGCATTCTTACACATAGTGTGGGATCAATTTATACTACATAAAAATGTGAGATTGTGGACAAAATATTGCATTATTGATATTGACGTAGATTCAGTTCAATCTCAACCAAAATTTTATTTATTTTTTACTGTTTTTGTCCATGTATTTTTTTAATGTTTTATTTATTTTTGATACAGAGAGAGAAAGAGCATGAGAGGGGGAGGGGCAGAGAGAGAAGGAGACACAGAACCGAAAGCAGGCTCCAGGCTCTGAGCTAGCTGTCAGCACAGAGCCTGATGCGGGACTCGAACCCACGAACATGAGATCTGACCTGAGCTGAAGCCAGAGGCTTAACCGACTGAGCCACCCAGGCGCCCCTGTCCATGTATTTTTAAGAGAGAGAGAGAGAGAGAGCATGAGCA
Source organism: Mungos mungo (assembly GCA_004023785.1). Lineage (NCBI taxonomy): Eukaryota > Metazoa > Chordata > Mammalia > Carnivora > Herpestidae > Mungos > Mungos mungo. The sequence goes on from PISW01004955.1 coordinate 69,292, forward strand.
GGAGAGGGACAGAGAGATGGGGAGACACAGAATTCCAAGCAGGCTCCAGGCTCTGAGCTGTCAGCACAGAGCCTGACGCAGGGCTCAAACCCACAAACATCAAACTCATGAACGTCAAACTCATGAACCATCAGATCATGACCTGAGCCAAAGTCAGACATTTAATCAACTGAGTCACGCAGGAGCCTCTCAATCAAAATTTTAACATTTGCTTTTCAAAAACTTTAGCCTTATTCTAAAATCCATATAGAAACGCAAAGGACCAAGAACTGCCAAGGAAATGTGAAAGCCTGACCGCACGCCTAAGACATGGGACACTCCCAGACGCAGACTCACTACAGAAACCTACATGGCACCAGCTCAGGCATCGACTGACGGGCCAACGGAACCCCCACAGCGAGCCCTGAAACAGACACATCGATGTGCATGGATCCCCAAACGTGGCTAGAACGCAGCGGGAAAAATGGCTCATCTTTCAATAAATAGTTTTGTATCTACAAGTGCATTCGTTTTCTGTGATGCCTTAAGAAATATCACACGTTTAGTGGCTTCAAACAATCGAATGTAGAACTCACCATTCCTGTGGGCACGGGCGGCGGTCGGCTGGTCCTCTGTGCTCCGGCGACAAGGCCACACCGGACTTGCCGGTCAGGGCTGGAGGCTCTGGGTCCTCTCTTCCACATGGACGCTTACTGCTGGGATTGATCTCCTTGTGGTTGTTGACCTCAGGCCCTCAGCTGATAGAGACCATTGGCTTCTTAGACACGGGGCCCCTCTCCAAAATGGCATTTCAGGCCGTCAATGCCAGCAAGAGAATTCTCTCCTGCTTTCAATCTCTCCCTTCAAAAAGGGTCACATCCCTTGGAAGGGCTCACGTAATTAGATCAAATCCACTTAGAATGAGCTCTGTTTAATTAAATCAAAGTGACCGAATTGGGGCCTTAATGACATCTTTGATATTACTTTATCTTTGTGCTACACCAGGACATAATCAGGAGTAAAATCCATCATATGTATAGTTGTGCATACCCACTAGGGAGGAGGTGACACCAGATACCAAGGCAGGCGTCTCCCGGGACACTCAGGACTCTGAGTCCTGCCACTAAGGGTCATCCGGAGACAGAAGGAAGCTGACTCCCACCTCACCCTATAAACAAAGCTCAATTAGTTCTCAGCTCACCCTACCAACAAAAACCAGTAGTTTGCAGATGTAAGCGTCAAAGAAAAAAAACAATGTTGTAACAACACTGTAGGACAACAGCTTGGTTTGGGCAAATATCTTCTAAAACTGAAAAAAATACTAACAAAGAAAAATGAGGACCTGGACCATTTCAAAATTAAGAAGTCTGTTGATTGAAACGTAATACAAACAATGTAAAGTCAAACCCAAAGTGCAAGAAGGCCTTTGTGATACACGTTCACAACCAATGAAAGACTCGTGTCCCCAGTATGTAAAGAACCCCTCCGGATCATTACGGAAAACAAGGAAAACATGGCAGTGCCCTGGGCAAAAGATGCCAAAAGTCAAATGCAAAAACATTCGCAAATAGAGAAAAAGCACACGAAAGGGCTCATCTTGATTCAGGATCAGAAAATTGCAAATTAAAAACACAATACAATAGACCAGCACCACCGGAGTGGCTAAAATCTAGAAAATACAATAATGCTAAGTTTATAGAGCGCATGAAAGAACTGGAAAGACTCAGTGCTGGCAAAGTCCTGGCCAGCGTCTGCTGGAACGAACACGCTTTCCTCACAGGCCACGAGCTCGCTCTCAGGTCACACCTAATAGACAGAAGCCCAAACACGTCTGCTCCGTAAGACAGACAAGCACTTTCCTGGCGAACTCCTGCTAATCTCCATAAAACGTAAAGTGCCCAGTGCCCTTCAGGGAAGACTGGACGCACTGCGGGCACAGGTACAACAGAATGGCAGTGCGTGATCCACAGCACCCAGCAACAACCTCACATCCCAAACGTGAAGCTGAGCAAAATAAGTCACACAAAAGAAAACACATAGTGAGTAAACACATATATACACAATACAAAAAAAGGCAAAAACAACCTACGGCCTTAGAAGTCGAGATCAAGGTCACCCTAAGGGGTGGCAAGAAGGCTGCTGGGAGCAGAGTCTGAGATCCGGACAATGTTGTCCCTTGGGCAGGACTTTGTAGAAATAGGATGGACGTCTCCAATTATAGTAAATTTCCAACTTCCCAATTAAAACGATGATAAAAGGCATCATAAGCCATTGTAACAACAACCATAAAAAAGGAAAAGAAAGAAAGAAAAGAAAAGCCAAGCTTACAACTTGAATATCAGACAAACTTTCTATTTAGGTATAGAAATTGAAAATGAGAGAGAGAGAGAAGTTACTTCCACATGCTTAAGTTTGAAATGCACAGTGAATATTTAACAATTGTGCACATACAACCAAAAAATAACATAGAATGGTCAACCATGAAAATGGGAGCAGTACAGCCTCCAAAAGTTTGCAACAACAGCAAAAAACACGGCAAAAATTCTCACAATCAACATTTTCAGAATTGTGGAAATTAATCAAACGCTGAGTACAGTAATAAAATAAAATAAGTGGTCTGTTATTGGCATAAGCATAAACATCTGTATCCAACGTAAGAGAATTGAGAATTCAAAAACAGACCCGGGGCCCCTGAGTGATGCAGTCAGTTAAGCAACCCACTTCAGCTCAGGTCAGGATCTCATAGTTGGTGAGTTCGAGCCCCACACTGGGCTCTGTGCTGACAGCTCAGAGCCTGGAGTCTGGACCCTGCTTCAGATTCTCTCTCTCTCTCTCTCTCTCTCTCTCTCTCTCTCTCTCTCTCTGCCCCTCCTCTGCTTGTGTGCTGTTTCTCTCTCAAAATTAAACATTAAAAAAATAATAGACCCATACCTCCATGCGTAATTGATTTCCACAGGGATGCGGTACTACTCAGTGGGTGTGAACAGGCTGTTTACCCAATGGTGCTGGGGTCACTGGATATCCACGTGCAAAGCAATGGCGGCAGACCCCCCACCTCAATCGTATGCAAAATACACATATATAAAAATCAACAACATCCAAAGATATGCAAATGGCAATAAACACATGCAAAGAACCCACTTAGAGAGCAGTGCGATTCTAAGCGCCCCGACAACCACCTCCCCCTCCCCCGAAAGCTGCGCAGGAAACAACGGGACCGCAGTAGACGGGAGGCAGCAGGTGCAGGGGACGGAGACTCGGACACCAGGCACCGCCGGAGGGACCGTAAAGTCGCGCCCGCTGCAGAAACGTGTGGCGGCCACAAACACGTAGGCGGAGAATCACCGGCGGCCCAGCCAGTCCCAAAATAACCGCGAGCGGAGATCCGTGGCAACTCATCACAGAATCAATCCACGGCCCCGTGCGGCTCCCTGGGAAATGTCACCCATTTGGTTAAGTATCTCCTATCTTGAATCAAAGTAAACTTGAGCCGGGAAAGTGGAATGTAAATCCGAACCTCAGACAAGAACCGGCAGAGGCTGTGACGTGCGGTGACGGTGGAGAACGCGCCGCGAGCACGTTTCCGGATTCAGGAGACAAGCGGGGAAGGGGCTGAGGACCCGCAGGTGCAGGCTGGGGGCTCCCGACCGCGAGGGCCCGAGGTCAGGGGTCACCACGGCTCAGCCGGCGGCGCAGGGAGGCCGAGGCCCGGAGCCGCGCACCTGGCGGGCCCAACACAGGGAGGAGGGGCCTGCACCCCTGGGCCTGCGCCTGGAGACCCGCACCCGGAGACCCCGCACCGGACACCTGCACCCAGACACCCCGCACCCGGAGACCCGCACCTGGACACCTGCACCCGGACACCCCGCACCCGGAGACCCCACACGCGGAGACCCCGCACCCCGAAACCCCAGGCCACGCCTCAAAGCCCCAAATCCACCTACACTGGGCCCCACAAGCAGAGACCCCATAGCCAGAGACCCCACACCCGAAGACCCCAGCCCGCGGGCAGACTCACCAGCGGCGGCTGTCCCTGCGCTGTCTGCGCACTGTCCCCGCTCCAGGCCGCATCCGTAGGGCGCCAGGGTCCCGCGTGGGCCGGGTCTCGGGGCGGCGCTGACCCCGGAAGCACCTAAGTCCGGCAGCGGAGCACCGCCGCCCAGGGCCGCCTTAGCCTGGCGGGGTTCTCGCAGGCCCCACTGTGACCAGCCCGGAGGGAGTCCCCGCCGCCAGGCTTCCTGCTGGCGGGCCTTGTGACGCCCCAGGGCGGGGCCCTCCGCACGTCCTCCCCACGCCCTCTCCAGTGTGACGGCAGATGTGCTCACAGGGCCTGGGTGTGCCCCACACGCGCATGCGTGACTTACGTGCACCTCCAACTGTGTAGATAGTGTATATGATCTGTGGTGTGTGTTACACGTGTATCTTAACACAGAAGGAAACCCACTCTTACACAATGAAAAGATGCTCAAACTCCTTTTTAATAATAGAAATAACATTTAAAAGTCAATTGAGAAACCATTTTTTACCAAGTTGAGTGGTAAAGATGGTAGATAATGCATAGATAGGTAGGTAAGGTGGATTGACGGGTAAGTGAGTGAGCGAAGGGATGATAGATAGATAGATGATAGATCATAGATAGACGATAGACATAGAGGGATAGATAAGATGATAGACATACAGAATGATAGAGTGGCTTGTTGGATGGACAGGTGGGTGGGTGGATGGAAGGATTAATGGACAGATAGACATAGTCCCACCAGAGCTTAACAAAATACACCATCTCATATATTGTTTATGAAGGATAGATAAATCGATAGAACTCGATGGAAGGTAATCTTACAATGTGTGTGTGTATGCAAATAACACTGATCTTGCATTTATTTTGTAGATGTGCCCCCACCTGTGGGAAATGAGCCATGTACAAATTGTTGCAGCCTGGTTTACACACACAAATCGGGTAAGACATAAATACCCATTAGTGGAAGATGTGTTAAATAAATTATGTACATCGATAAAATAGAGCACCCCGTGGGGAGCATTTAAGAGAAAGAGGCAGCTGTACATATACTTACACAGAAAGGCAGCCAAAAAGTACTGGGTGGAAATAAGTGAACGTGAGTCTGGGCAGATGGGGAAATAAATGTGAAACTAGTCGTTTGTTACTTCTGAGGAGGAATGTTGGACAGACTGGAACCAAGATACTCACTTTTCGCTTTTTACACTCTGTACCTTTGTAAACCCAAAGTTTCCCACAAAATAAACATCAGGTAAGTAAACAAACACCCCAAGGAGGAACAGTAATACACTCTACACGACCCTGGGGCCGTGCCCCGGCCTAACCTCTGACCCTCACGTGACGACCTCTGACTTTAGATCCGCTGCGTGATGCCCTGGGCACCCCTGTTCTCTCTTCCAGCCCGTCTGGCCTCCTGTCACTGATGAGCTGTTCCGGACATACCGAAAATGTAACAGGGGCCAGTGGTTTTTCTCTTTTGTGTGTGCAAGTTTTGTTTTCTTTATTTGTTTCTGTTGTTTTATTTTGGATTGGATTGTTTTTCTAATTGACACCTCCGTCTGTGGTCAGCTTGCTCACTGGGACGTCCGACCCAGGAAAGAGAGGCTTCGCACAAAACCTCTTCTGTTTCATTCTCAGTACAAATGAGTTGCCGTAGGGACAAAGCCTCACTCCTTGTCTCCTAGAGAAAGACAAGAGTCCAATCAGGGCACGGCTCCTCATTACGTCACTTGCCTTCAGAAGCTTGGGAGGGCGCTACGTTGTGGCTGGGTTGTGCCCGGCTTCATGCTTCTGTGCTATACTCGCATTCAGATTGACATCTTCTAAATAAATGCTTTTTCCCCTCACGATCGCATCGCCTGTGGTAGCTTCTCAAAGTATGTACACCCCAAAATGAGGTTCTGTGATTTTAAAAATGAATTCATTATCCACAAATTGTTGCCTAGGAAAGGAACCGTCTAGAGGAAATTGCAGGTGCAAGATTCGTGGGAACTACTGCTCATCATTTTCCAATTAGTTCCTGTCTCAGCTTGTGTGTGTGTTCATTCTTTATAACGTGTGAACTGTCTCTCTTCTCTTCTCCTGGGTTTCCGATGGTCAGCTCAGCTCTCAGCCGTCCAGCGCATCTGTGAGATGGGGTTGTGGACGAGGGTCTGCTGGCCCCTCTCTGAAGTCTTCTGATGAGAACAGACCATGTTGTGTATTCAGTTGAGGTCACTAAGTGTGGCGTGGCAGGTGTCAGTGAGAGTGGCTGCGAGTTGCCCGCTCAGGTGCACGGGGAGTTCTGAGTGAGAGACGGGCGACTGCTGAAAGGTGACAGGCGGCAGGAGGAAACGCCAGAGCCCTCCCGGATCTGCATCACGAAGCCTGAGAGTCTTGGGGAGCAGAGCTGCAGAGGTCACCCCCCATCGATATTTGCATGGAGGACAGAAAATGCTTCCATTTCCAAAAGGCGTTTTCTGATTCGAGAGACACGTAGGTGACTCAAAGGACCGAATCACTTCCAAAATGTTGTCATATGTAACACACATGTTTTGGATTTATTTTAAGAGACGGGCGATTTTCACCCTATTGCTGATGCACCATAGACGCCAATAACAGGAGTTACTGGATCCAGGGAAATGCCATTGCGTTTTGCATTTCTTATGATCAGTCTCAATGTATAGCCCTTTTTTTTCACACTTGAGTTAAAGAAGCATATTTGTGTGAGCGAAGATTTCAAATTTTCTATTAAGTTTGAAATTCAGTGATGTCACTAAGAACAAATGAAGAAAAAAAGGCAAAACTCTAAAAGCTAAAAATAAAGTTTCCCTGTAAAAAACAAAAGAAATGACAATAACAGAGTAAATATGTTTAATATCTTTATTTACCTAATGTTCTGTCTTCAGAATTTTCTCTTATTCTTCGCTGCGTTGGCACCTACCTGCACATCATCTCACCAGACGGCCTGACCGGTGAATGCAGGGAGCCTCCTGATGATATATATTACGTTGCTTTTGATTTTGACCCTTCCAAAGAATGGTCAGATACATTTGATTTTGTACGTGTATTTGTACACATCACTATTTCTTTAGAATAATTCTTGGAAAAGAAATTACTGTTTCAATGCCTGTGAGTAACAACGTTAAGGATTTTTATAACTCACCTTGAGAACTACTCCACTCATAATACTCCCTTGGAAGAATTATTGGTTACTCTTACCAGTAAAAATAAACAATAAGTACAAATTTAAAATGAATGAAGAGGAAGGGTTACATAGGAGTCCTGTCATTCTCTTTTAACGGGGTGACGATAGTTTCCCGCGGAAGTGGCGCTGACACTCTCTCCTGCCGCGTCCAGACGACGCGCACAAGGTCAGCGTGCTGTTGCTAGCGCAGAGCCTGCAAAGACGATGCGAATCCGTGGCCACTGCAAAATCACTTCGCTCCAGCCTTTTCCTACACCAGGACCTCTGAGGAAGCAAGCGCCCCTCTTGTACCCGCATTTCAGTTAGAACGGAAGTGAGGCAGCGTTCTAGGGCTTTAGGGATAAAAGCAACGTCCTCCACAGATAGGAGGTCTGTCTGGAACTCGTTAGGGACGTCGCGCAGGCTTAGAGAATCACAACCGTGATCTCAACACACTTCCCTAAGCTTAAAGGAAATTAGAACCGCATGGTAAGAAAACTACGTAAGCTCAAGCAAATAAAAATAACAAACACACAAAAAACAAAAGTTTAGCATCCTTAATTCATAAATTATATTTACAGTAAGGAATATCATTCCATTATACAAATGGCTACGATGTATAGACAGTAATTTGCAAAATAAGAAAAGACATATTAAATTTATCTTTGGGACACCTGGGTGGCTCAGCCAGTTTACCCGACAGACTTTGGTTCGGGTCATGAGCTCACGGTTCGTGGGTTCGAGCCCCGTGTCAGGCTCTGTGCTGACAGCTCAGATCCTGTAGACTTCTTCAGATTCTGTGTCTCCCTCTCTGTCTCTCTCTCTGCCCCTCCCTCCCTTGTGCTCTCTCTGTCTCTCAAAAATAAGCATTTATAAATAAATAAATAAATAAAACAATAAATAAATTAATTAATTAATTAAACATCCAATTCTTAGCAACAACAACAAAAATCACAAGGAAATCACAAAGAAACAGAAAAACACAGTTCATTCAAAGAACAAAATTCACTAACCCTGAGAAAGCTCGGATGTGGGATTTATTCCACGAAGACATTAAAACAATCATCTTGGGACGCCTGGATGACTCAGTCAGCTCAGGGTTCGACTTCAGTTCAGGTCACACTCTCACTGTGGGTTCCAGCACTGAATCGAGCTCTGTGCTGACAGCTTGCACCAGCGCCAAAAAAAAATTAAACAGGTTTAAATATCACTATATATATATGAGATCTGTGTGAGGAAAATTACAAAACTTTGATTAAATAAATAAAAGAAGGTAACCTAAACGGAAAGATATCCCGTGGTCCTTTACAGGAAGCCTTAATATTGTCAAGCTGTCCATTCTTCCCAACTTGATCGATCCCAATGAAAATCCCAGCAAGTAATTTTGCAGATATTGACGAAGTGACTCTAAAGTTATGAAAGGAAAGAGACTCAGAATACCCAACAAAGTACTGATGGAGAAGAACAAAGTTGGAGGACTAGTACTCCCTGACTTTCAGATTTGCTATAAAGCTACCAGAATCAGAACAGCATGCTATTTCCTTTTCGAGATAATGCAGCAACACGGATAAATCTGGAAACATTAAGTGAAATGAGCCAGTGACAGAGGATAAATACTGCATGATCCCATATGTGTGGAATCTTAAATAGTCAAATCCACAGAAGTAGAGTGTAGACAAGTGGTGTCCAGAGCTGGGGGGAGGGAGAAATGGGGAGTTGATGTTCAACAGGTATAAAGTCTCCGTCATACAAGATAAATACCTTGTAAAGATCTGCTGTGTGACCCAGAGCAGACACGTGCCGCACAGTGCACTTAACAAAGTGTTGACCGGGTAGAGCCCATCAAAGTGTTCTTAACACAAACAGGCACGAGGGGCGCCTGGCTGCTTTGGTGGCTCAGCATCTGACCCTTGGTTTCAGCTCAGGTCTTGATCTCGAACCCCACGTTGGACTCTGCGCTGATGGTGCAGAGCCTACTGGGGATTCTCTTTCTCCCTCTGTCTCTGCCCTTTCCATGCTTTCTCACTCGCTCTCTCTCTCTCTTCCTCCCTCTCTCTCCCTCTCAAGGTAAATAAAATAAACTTTAAAAAAAAGAGGGGTGAGTGTAAGAGGAAACTTGGAGATGATGGTTATGTTTCTTATTGTGATGATGGTTTCCCAGATGTGACACTCACTGGACTGTGCACGCTAAGTATGTACAGTTATTTGCGTGTCGACTATACCTCAATAAATGTTTTTAATATGCTACAGGGTGCTGTTGGTGGAAGAATGGATACATCGGTCAAGGGAAAAAATGGAACAAAATAGAGAGTCCAGAAATAGGCATACACAAATACAGCCCTTGACCTTGACAAGGGAGCAAAGGTGGCCCAGTGACGGAAGGGTAACGTCTTCGACAAATGGTACTGAGCAAGTGGGCATCCCCACGCAAAATATAAATAAACCCAGACATAATTTCACAAAACCAACTCAAAATAGTCATATATTTAAATGTTAAAAACTGTAAAGACAATTACAAAGCTCCTAGAGATAAGAGGAGATAATCTACCCAAGCTTGGGTTTGGTGATGACTTTTTAGATTCAACGCAGAAAACACAACCATGAAAAAAAACTGATAAGTTGGACTTAATTAAAAGTAAAAACTTTTGGTCTGCAAAAGACAGTAATTTAATGAAAAGACAGGCCACAAACTGGGAGAAAATGTTTTCAAAAGACATGTCTGATAAAAAACCGGCATCCAAAATATACAAACAACTCTTCAGATTCAATAATAAGAACACAATTAATTCAAAAATAGACAAAGGATCCGAGTAGACACCTCATTAAAGAATATATCCAGATGGAAAAAAGCATATGAGAAATGATGCCCGTCATATGTCACCATGGAAGTACAAGTTCAAACAAGGCTCTGGTACCACTCCACGCTTACTAGAATGGCTAAAATTCAAAACACTGACACCACCAAATGCTGGCAAGGATGTGGAACCACAGGACTCGGTCATTGCTCATGGAGGACAAAATGGCGCAGACTTTTTAGTGGGCTCTTACAAGACTAAATATACTGTTATACCATCAAGAAATTGCGCTTCTTGGTGATTACCCAACAGAATTGAAAAACGTGTGTCTACACAAAAGCCTGCAAACAAATGTTCCTTGTAGTTTTGCTCGAATTTGCCCAAACTTGGAAGCAACCAAGAGGTCCTTCAGTAGGTGATGGATAAATACACTGTGGTCCATCCAGATAATGGACTATGACTCAGCGCTACAGAGAAATGAGCTCTCAAGCCATGAAAAGACATGGAGGAATCTTAAAAACATATAGCTAAGGGAAGGACACATCTGAAATGTCTGCACATTACAGGATTCCAGTTCTAGGATCTTCTCGCAAAGGCACAGCTGTGCAGACCATGAGAGGTCAGTGGTTGCCAGAGCTTAGGGAGAAGAGCGTGATGACTAGGGTATTTTTAGCACCATGAAGTTATTCCGGAAGGTACTGTAATTATGGGTATATGTCATTACACGTTTGTCCAAATATAACTCTGGGAGTGACCCCTGGGGCAAACTATGGACGCAGGGCAGTAGTGACACGTCAGTATCTGATTACTGGTTGCAGAAAAAGGACCACCTGGCAGGGAGGGTGGTCCCCTTTCTATTCAATTTTCTTGTAAAACCTCAACTTCTCCAAAAGAAAAAGTCCATAATTAAAGCAAACAAACAAGCAAAAACCAAAACTATTGTGGAGGTGATTACAAACTGGTCAAACCTTTCTGGAATGTCGTGTAGAAAATGGATCAAAACATTTTGAAACCATTCTCTCTGCAGACCAGTAATTTACTTTCAAGGATATCATTCAAAGAAAATGATCGTGGATGTCATCTCTTTAATAAGGTTGTGTCCATTTTAAAATACACTTTAATGAATAGTATACGTGATTGAGGAGTTTTAAATTCAAGCAGGTGATGGGGAACAATACATCTGTTGTCCGTCTACTATTTCTAAACTCTGGCTTTCATTTTGATGCTTCCGCATGGTTTTTGGGCTTTTCTCCCTCACATTCTGGTTTTGTCCTCACTTGAACCTGGACTGAACGCCTGTCCCCGGCTCCCTTCCGCCCTAACACGTAGCGGAGTGTAAGTTCACACAAAGAGTGTGTAGCTTGTGAAAGGCCACACATCACTCCATCTCCCATTTCTCCATTGCACGAACCCAAGGGGCCGCTCAGCATTCCCTGCGTCCCCAGCACGTCATCCGACCACAAAGCTCACCTGCAGCCCGCAAGTCATCTGCCTGCCTTTGCCTCATATTTCCTCCTTGCTTAGAAACTTCACTCTCCTTGCCGTGTTTTGACAAAACTCCACGTGCATCTCAGCTTCCCGTACTGTAAAAACGACTTTCCAATACTCTCCTCTTGGGGTATATCTTACAATGGTGCCAGGAAAGTGTGAATTGTTCTAAGGGACCCTTGGGCAGTTTCCACATGTGTAGCTAGGAGACATTCCTTCATGCTACCCGTCACGTGACCCACCAGCCTCCTTCTTCCTGAGCTCCCATCGGTCCTTCAGTGTGTCCCTGGTTCCCTCCATCTGCAGACGCAGCCATGGTTGGTGTCTCTTGCTTCATGAAACTCAAGTTTTAATTCTTCTGGTTCAAGTTTGACTGAGACACACTGGATCCGTCTCTGGATATTTTTAGTTTCTTTTGTTTGTTTGTTTGATCACATCTGTTTTGTTTGCTCTTTTAGTGTTTCTTATCCAAGAAAGTCCACAAGGCTCACATTTTTCCTCAACTACTCTTTGTTCATTTAAAAAAGTTCTGTTGATGTGTATAACATTCCCTTTGTAGCTATTTCCTGATATCAACCTTTTAAAACTTTTTTTTAATGTTTATTTATTTTTGAGAGAGAGACAGTGTGAGCAGGGGAGGGGAAGAGAGAGAGGAAGACACAGAATCCGAAGCAGCCCCAGGCTCTGAGCTGTCAGCTAGGATCACAATGTGGGGCTCGAACCCACAGACTCGGAGATCATGACCTGAGCCCAAGTCAGATACTTAGCCGACTGAGCCACCCAGGTGCCCCGCTTCTGATATCAACCTTAAAATACATTTCTCTCAATTTAGTCTTGCCTGAAGGTTTTTTTAATTAAATTATTTGTAATAAAAATAGAGATTACATGTTACACATTTATCTCAACTGCAGCATGTGTGTGTGTATCTGTAACCGAGAACAACAGAACCAGAAAAACGACAGTGTTAAGACGCTGAAGAGAATCACATTTTAATTGAAGGAACGGAGTCCATAAAATTGAAAGAAACTTGGGCAAACACATGTTCGGCTCAGCCTGGCCGTTGCCTCCAGAGTGGTCTGTGCCCTCCACTCACTGAGGTGTTTGTTGTACCTTTGTATAGACTGAGTTATCTGAACACGCACCTCAGACCCTGGCTGTGGGAAGTACTTGGCACACCACTGGCGACACCGACGTGTCATTTATAGGGACCTTCCCACGCCTACTCCACGTGTCAACTGTGGCATTGAGTAAGGTCATGATCAGGAAAGTGACCTGTGTGTGCCCTGTGTGTGTGAAGACAGAAGTCACACAGGCCCCATGCGTGAGACCGTTCCGGAGAAGTAGTGGTGTAACGGTCCCCGCGTTCCTTTGTGGGCACACACCGGCTCTGTTTTTGCCCCATTAACGCCCCATGAGGGACGCTGTGACCCCCGCTTCCCTCCTCTAAGCTGATCAATGGCACCACAACCATGTAACTGATTGTACAGCAGGCAGCACAGAGATCTGTGATTAATCTCCTCCTGGTAGGTTTAAAAGATAGAAAAACCCCCTAAGGGTTCCCATGTGCACTCCTTCTTCACGGAGATCAGAGACAAAGAGTTCCTTCCCTCGTTATTCTTGTGTGTGTAAAGAGGATTTGTACAAGAAAGTCCCTGGTGTAAACAGTATTGAAAAATTGTTCTAAAGGATTAAAGCGCGTGTAATGATCTGACCCCAGGAGTGAGCCTTCACGCGGGCTGCATTGATGTAGCCGTGGGCGGCTCAACATGATACTCGGCACCCGGTATGGAAAAAAAGTTTTTTAATAAAAAAGCAACATACTCATAAAATCAGGCTTTGCTTCTATATTTTCATATAAATTTAAAAAAGAATGGCAGGTGTGAGATATCAGGATACATGCACCTTGTATCAGTTGAAGTCAGAGACAAGTTACCCAGTGCACTTTCCGCGGACATACTGAGCCCGGTCAGTGGGACTGCTTAGAGCAGAGAAGCCCGAAGGGGAGAGAAACCAAACTATGGCCGCCACGGGGCCATGACATTGAAATCTGGAAACCCTTCCCAGTGTGTATCCCTTTAGGGCTGTGGCGACAGGATTTTTTCCCTGCTACATCAGAAAGTAGTTCACTGTCACATCTTATTCTCCAAATAGAAAATTTGCTTTGACTGTCATAATAATAATCTCTTTGGATCAGTGAACCATTAACATCTTAATCCCACAAAGCTCTGCTTTTGTTTTTGGGCCGAGGTTGGTAAAGACTGTTTGAGTCCGGAGCTGGGGTGCACCGCAGCCTTCTAATGCACTGACCGTGTTCTCAAGATTATAGACAAATCCGAAGATTATAGATAAAGTGCTGGCCGAGATGGAAGACTTCTGTCCGTCTGCCCTCGCCTCCAGACTAGACTCGAGTCAACATGTGAGCTGCTTGTCACCCTTCTTGTGCCTTGACTGTCACTTGCAGGGACAATCAGTTGACCATTTAAGCTACTTTTAGGATGGAAAGGTAGAGTGGAAGAGGATTTCAATGAATGATCTACATAAAAAGTCCCTTCAAAATTCACTAAACATTTTTACCATCTTCCGATCCACATTAGTGCTAGTTAACCCACAATTGCCGACATTTCTGAAAAATTTCTTGTTGCCAGTAATCCTTGGCACCATTTCAAGAGATGAACCCTCTATCGACATCGACCCCACAAAGCAGCATGTCTTACACTGATTTCCACGTAAAAATAGTGCTACAAATGGGATCCAGTAGATTAAAGAAAGAGCAGGAGCCTGCCTGTCACCAACGTAGGAGTTTCTGGTTTTGCTTTTTACCCCGTGTTCCCACAATCTGTAACACGCTGGTGTTTATTGTGAATCTGCAAAAGCATTGCGTTGTGCATGGGTGTGGTCAACTTTCTAATTGCCACCTCCGGCCACTTCTCAAGATTAACTATGCACAGTGGGTTCAGGCTGGGCGTCAGTTACCAGGAGGGTTTTAACTATGCCAGTTTGTCACCAAACACTTTACAACGCGGTTCAAAGGTGCTGAATTACTCCTGAGTCTTTTTTACAAACTGCCACATTTGTTTGAATCAGTGTGTCCTAAACGACATGGTTTCTGGGGGGAGGGGGCGATACTTCTTCTGTCTCGTTGCACTCGCATTCGGATGAAACCTATTCCTGCGTCCTACTGACTTTCCTAGGCTGTCAAAATCGTTTAACACTCACACCTAACATGGAACATCATACGCATTTCTGCCAAAATGTCAGCATGTATTTCAAAATTTCTAGAGCACATCGGGCTAGGGACTGTGCTGTATTGCATCTTTTGCCAGTTAGCAATAATTTACATCCATAAAAAGCCACAAAGAATCCAGGAGCACTTTTTCCCAGATGAGCCTATGGTAGGGCTAACTAAGAGAATGTCAAGGTACCCATTTTTTATTCTAGAAAAGTCTTTTTTTTCCGCTCTGTTCCATAAGCCATAGCAATGGCATTGTTATTTTTTATCAGCTATTTTTATTGTCCTTTTGTTGTTTGTGTTTATCTTTTTAATCTTCCCATGTGTCGTATACCAGCGTGTTGATGGTAACAGGGCCAGAGAAGCAACTTCTTCACACTTGGGCCCGTATCTGCTGTGCTTTGTGAAACTGGCAGAAACAGCAAAGATTCAGGGAGAACATAGCCTTCCCCTACTGTGGGCTCCCTCGGTGGACCCAAGCCCCACCCACGGAGGGTGATGGCCACTCTGAGGGTCAAAATGCTGTCACTCTCACTTGGTGTACTGCTCATGACCCCTAATGAGGACGCTGTTCGTTCCCGTTTCCCCCACCAGCCCCTGGAGGAAAAGTCCAGGGGAAATGACAAGGGATGTGCAAGGGGAAGCAGAGCTCAGTCGGAAGGAGTCCCGTCTCTCCGGCTCCAGCTGAACTTAACTCCCGTTCTGCTCCCACCTCTACATCCTGCTTGACCTCCCTTGTCTTGGCGAGCGCCCTCCGACGGTAATTAGTCCGAGCTCTTAACTGGCTCTGGCGGCCGAATCCCTGGAGTTAATCAAGTCAGGAGGGACCTGTGTTCGCGCAGAGGCTCCGTGTTACAGCACTAATTGTACAATCAGTCTAAGGTTGGGGGTGCAGTGGGGCCCAGGCCATCTTTCGTGGAAGAGGGAACATAAATCTGAGCTGGGGCAAGACTTCTCTCCTGCAGCTGCGCAGAGAGGGCATTTGATACTGTAAATTGTGATGAAAACCTGACTGGGATCACATTTCTGTCTACAAATTCTGAATGTAGCGAGCAGGATCCTGGTAAAGGAAAGTCCTTGCTAAGCATTCAGTTACCGAAATTCAATAAAACATAAAGTTCCGAAGAAGAACTATAGGGTAGGCAGCACGATAACCTACCCTGAATTACTCTGTGCCAACACTATGTCAGGTAAGACCAGAGTTTCCCACGTTTCTCCAGGGCTTATAAAATTAATGCATTGGTGTTTCAGAAGGTGCTAGAAAACATTAAAAAACATGTATTTTCCAAGTCTTTTTAACCTTAGCTTTCTGGTGAATAGGTAGTGACGTCTTGTGGTTTTAATTTGCAATTTTATGATGATTAAGGATGCTGAACACTTTTAACTTATTGCCCATTTATGTCTATTTTTGTGATGGATCTGTTCAATTTTTCTCTCCAGTTGGTATAGACGGTTAATCTTTTTATTTCTATTTAGCAGTATTTCCTTACATATTATAGGCAAAAGCCCTTTAACAGATGTATTATCAGTATCTGTGGCTCGCAATTCCATTTCTTACAGTTTCTTTCGATGAGAAAACATGTTTAATTAGGACGAAGTCAAACCTACCTTTTCTGCTCATACACGTCCTGTTCTGTGTCATCTGTCCCGTTATGTAAAAACATGTGTTCCAAACCGAGAGTTTCAAACGTATTTTCCAGTCTTTTCTTCTAGAAGATTTATAGTTTGGGGTGTTTACATTTTGGTTTAAATTACTTGTTCTCTGGGTGGTAGGGGTCAAAGTTAATTTTTTTTGGATCAATATTCTGTTATTTCAGCAGCAGTTTCTTATAAGGACTTACCATTAGCTACTGAATTGTTTTGGTGCCTCTGTTGTAAATCAAATGCCCAGACCAGCATGGGTAGGTTTTTGGAATCCACGCTCATTCCTTTGGACTATTTTTCTCTCTCTACAATGTGTGTTCTCCTGTTTTATTATTTTTATTGAAGCTTGCCTTGACTATTCTAGGTGTTCTAAGTTTCCTATAAATTTTAGAATCATCTTGTCAATTTCTGTAAAAGAAAGTATACTAAAACTTTGATTTAGAGTGCACACAACATGCAGACTAATTAGTGGAAAATGACATCTTAACAACACTGAGTTTTCCAATTCATGAACACAGTACAATTCCCCAGTCTTCAAGGTCTTTGTGATTTCTATTTGACAATACTTTGTAGGTTTTAGTTGGGCTTTTTTTTATGTAGTGTGACACACGTTAGCTTTTATTTAAGAGTTTCCCTTAAGTATTTGCTGTTTTTGCTACTACTGTTAATGCTATTTTTAATTGGCATTTCCCCATTGTTCATAGCTAATACGAAGAAATACAATTGATCTTTATATAGTGACTTTGTATCCTGGAACTCTGCTAATTTCAGTTATTATATCTAGTAGTTTGTAATTTTTTGAATTTTCTTTTTTTTATGTTTTTTTATTTAATTTTGAGAGAGAGACACCCAGCATGAGTAGGGGAGGGTCAGAGAGAGAGGGAGACGCAGAATCTGAAGACAGGCTCCAGGCTCTGAGCTAGCTGTCAGCACAGAGCCCGACACAGGGCCCGAACCCACAAACTGTGAGATCATGACCTGAGCCAAAGCCGGATGCTCAACCAACTGAGCCCCTCAGGGGCCCCTGAATTTTCCTATATATACAGTTCAGCAATGTCCAAATACAGTTACTTCTCCCTTTCCAGTCTGTATAAATGTCATTCCTTATTCTTGACATATTGCATTGGCTAAAATGCTAAATTAAAGTAATAAGAACCGACATCCATGTCCTGTACCGTAACTGTGAGAAATGGGCCAACGTGTGGTGTTAGCTGCACCTTGCTCCTGGATGGCTTGTATCAGCTTGCGTGAATAACCTTCTATTTCCAGGACTTGAGAGGTTTTATCATGAATCAGTTTTGATTTTCTCAAATGCCTTCAATGCAACTATTGAGAAAATCATGCAGATCTTCTTTAAGAGTCTATTAATATGTAGATTATATTCAGTGATTTTTCAAATGTTCAGTCAAAATTGCATTCCTCAGATAAACTAGCTGGTAGCATTTAGTCATTTTTATATGCTGCTGGCTTTGATGACCTGATTCTTTTTAAGGGTTTTTGCGTCTAGTTTCATGAGAATATAGGCATGTAGTTGTCATGTATATTTGTATGATTTTGGCATCAATAAATACTGCCCTCACTAAATGGATTTAATAATGTTTTAAAATATATTTCTTTCTCTTTTTTTAAGTTTGTTTATTTATTTATTCTGTGAGAGAGAAAAAGCACGAGTCAGGGAGGGGCAGGGAGAGAAGGTGAGAAAGAATCCCAAGCCGCCTCTTAGACGTCCACGTGGAGCCCAAAGCGGGGCTTGATCCCAAGAACTGTGAGAACATGACCTGAGCGGTAGAGTTAGACACTTAACCAACTGAGCCACCCAGGCGCCCCAAAATATATTTCTGGTAAACACTGTCTATTTCTTTGGTAAACTCTATCAATAAAGCCTCTGAACGTGGACTTGAATGTTCTTTGAGGAAAAGTTTTTAATGATGAACTTAATTTATTTAATACATGTAGAACAATTCAAATCACTTTTTTGAGTCGTCTTTTCTACTTTACTCTTCTGTCCAAACGGAGTCTCCACCTACTAATTGCTTAGACTATATCTGGTGTAATCTTCAAACGAGTTGGACATAAGTCTGATCTATTGCTCTGTTTTCTACCTGTCTCATTAGACCCTTATTTATCTTCACCTGCTTGTACTGGAACTAGTTGAGGATTTTTAGGATCTAATCTTGCCTCAATAAATGGCTAAACTGCTATCACTCTTTATCGTGGTGACCCCTCAGTTTATAGCATAAACTGTGACTTGTCTCAGGTGACCTTCACGTACAATGTCGGAACATTCCAGTGTTATACTGTAGTTTTCCCAGTCCTGGTTTTCTGCTCTCGCTGACACACAATTTAAATCTAGATATGTTATAAACTCAACAGTGCATTGCTGTTCCATTTTCATTAAAGAGTCAATGGTCGTTTTAAAAAATGAAAAAGATAGGAAAAATGTCTTTTATGTTTCTCCCCATATTTACCATCCCTAGTGTGGTTCATTTCTCTCTGTTGATACCAGTTTCCATCTGGTGTAATTTTCCTTCACATTTTGCCAACTTCTTTTAGCATTTCTCATAGTGCAAGTTTGCTAGTAATGTTTTCTACCAGCTTCTGGTCTCCTAACAAAGTTTTTACTTCTATTCATTTTTATATCAGCTTTCTTGGGATATAATATGCCCATAACAATAACATACGCGCCAACTATAAGTTTACAGTTTGATGAGTTTCAACAAAATACACAGCCATGTGACCACCACGCTACCATTGTAAAGAACATTTGGGCACCTCCAAATTTCCATCCTGCTCCTTTTCGGTGACCCCTTCCCATCTTACCTGGCCCTACCCAGCCATATATCTGCTTTTTATCACCATAAAATTCTACAGTACAAAATTCCATGTACATGAAGCTATACAATATTTAATCTCTTATGTCCGACCCTTTCATTTAGCAGAATACCTTAGAAATTCTTCAAGTTTGTTTCATGGATTAACAGTTTGTTTCTTTTCTCCTGAATACTATTCTTTTGTATGAATATAACTACAATTGAGGCACCTGGGTGGCTAAGTCAGTTGAACATCTGACTTTGGCTCAGGTTATGATCTCGTGGTTCATGGGTTCCAGCCCCGCGTCAGGCTCTGATTGCTCAGAGCCTGCTTCAGATTCTGTGTCTCCCTCTCTCTCTGCCCCTCCCCCACTCTCTCTCTGTCTCTCAAAAATAAATAAACATTAAAAAAAGAAATTCATAAAGACATATAACTACAATTTATTCATCCATTTACCAGTGTGACATGTTAAATATATAATATAAATATATAATTTCTCAGGACCATATCTTGAAGACAATTCTTTCTTCACTGAACTAGAATGGTATTGTTATTATCAACTAGCCATAGATGTTTGAGTCTGTAACTGGATTTCCTAATCAGTTTCCTTTAATATACACATCCATTTTTATAAAAACTGTGGTGTCTTTATTAATGAATTTTCATATTATGTCTATAAATTAATTAATATACAGAGTCTAGCTTTGGTCTTCTGCTTAAAGTTTTTTTTACTGTTTTTATGGTCTCTGTATTATAAAAAAAATTTTAAAATCAGCTTGTAAATTTCTAAATAAAAATCCTACTGGATTTTTTTTAAGTAAAAACCATGCTCAGTATAGGGCTTGAACTCATGACCCTGCAATTTAGTGTCACATGCTTTGTGGACTGAGACAGCCAGGTGTCCCATCCCTACTGGAATTTTCATTGGAACTACTTAAATATTTTAACTTTGTGGAGAATCACAAATTAACATTATTGAGTCTTCTAATCCATGAATATGGCACATTTCTAAATATATCTGGACCTTCTTGACTTTCTCTCCACAGTGTTTGGTGTTTCTCAATATGCACATATCCCACAAATTTTGATAGAATTATCCCTAAGAATTCATGTGTCAGATGCTTTTGTAAATGCTGCTGGCTGCTGAATTTCAATTTCCATTTTTTCAGAGCAGACGTATTGGAATACAATGTATGTCTGATACTGATCTTGTAACCTGTGCCTCCAGGCCTGGCGGTTGGCACCGTTGGCACCGTTGGCACTGGATGGCTACATCAGACATGGTGGTTGTAGTTACAGTAGCAGCAACAAAATCTTGGGAATTTTCTGAATTAAATTGGGTTCATTCTTTTTTTTTAAAAAAATCCTGCTTTATTGTACTTTCTAAAGATCTAGTACAATGAAGAGTGGAATTGGCGAGAGCATATACCTTTGTCTTATTGCTGATCCCTGGGGAAATCCATCAGTCCTTCACCACCTAGTATGATATAGCTGTAGATTTTTGAGGCTGACATGCTTTCCTTATATTTCTAGTTTTCTAAGAGGATTTTTTTCTCTACATTTTAAAAATGGTTTGGTTACTTTTCTCTTTTAATCTGCTCACAGGGTGAATTAAATTGATTTATTTTCAAAAGTTGAAACACCCTTGCATTCATGGGATAAACTCCACCCGGTCATGATGTATTTGGTGTATTTCTGGTCTGTTTGCTAGAATTTCCTTACAAATGTTAAGTCTAAGATACGTAAACTGTGCTCCATCCTGACAATGGAATATTATTCAGCGCTAGAAAGAAATGCGCTATCACGCCATGGAAAGGCATGAAGGAAACTTAAACGCATAATAGTGAGTGAACAGAAGCTACTTTTGAAAAGCCTACATACTATATGATTCCCAACTGTGTGACATTCTGGAAAGGGCAAAACTATGGAGACAATAAAAAGGTCACTGGCTGCCAGAGGTTGGGGGAAGGGGTGGGAGGTGGAGGAGAGGATGTTTGGGGCAGTGAAACTACTCTGTGTGATGTCGTAATGCAGACCCACATCATCCTACCTGTGTCTGGACCCACGGGCGGTGCCACCAAGAGCGAACACTCATGTAAACGTGTTGATGAGTCCGTGCAGGGACATCTTTGGTAACAAGTGTGCCATCGGGTAGGGGTGTCGATGGTGGGGGAGGCTCTGGCGGGGCGCCGGGACAGGAAGTGTGCGGGCGATGTGTACTTTCCTCTCAGTTTTGCTGTGAACCTAAAACTGCTCTAAAAATATAAATCCTGTTAAAACTATTGAGTCCCTATTGATGAAGGATAATCCTCTGTGATTTCACTCCCTTATAACGTCTTCAGGTTTAATGTCAGGTAAATGCTAGTGTTAGAGCAGGAAGGATTTGCACGAGAATTGATGTTCTTTTTTTCTGTGTACGTTTGATAGATTTTACCACTGAAGCCGTACACCAAGGTTTCCTTTGTGGGGAATATTTTAACTAAAACTTTAATTTCTTTAATAGATTCAGGGCCACTCATGCTTTGCTTTTCTTGAATGAGTTTTGGTCGTTTCTGTCTGTCAAGAAAGTTGTGTTTCATCTACGGGCAGAACTGTTCTTCCCGTTTTTCCTGTATTGTCCATGACATCCGACGTCCCTCCTGCCACTCCTGACATCAGCCATTTGTTTATTTTTCCTTTCCTGTTTTGTTAGTTGTTATTGACAGATGTATCAATTTCACTGATCATTTTAAAGAGCGAGGTTTGGGGTTCTGTAATTTTAATTGCTTTTATTTCACTTGGGTTGATTTCTGGTCTTACCTTTATTTAATTTCCTCTCAACACTATGTCAGCAAATTACTGCAGATGCTGGTTTACTTCCTTTGGTGACACCTAGGCTGCATCTGGTCACCTCCCCGTGAGCTGCAGCCTGGAGATGGGCCACGCTGCTATGCGTTGTCTTTATGAGGGTATTTCTTGGGTTTAATCTGGGCGTCCCCATCTGCCATGAGAAGTTGACTTCTTCCACTCAGGCTGGGCTCAGACTTCAACAGACCCTCTGCGGACTCGACCGTTAGTATTTCTGTCCCATCGCTAACCTCAGAGCAGCCCTTTCTTCTGGGATTTGCTCTCTCTCACCCTGCGCACGGGACTCGGCCCTGCTCCACACAGCTCCTTATTTCCCAGCGGAAAGGTGGCCCCACACATTCAAGTCCCTCACCCCAAACTCCGAACTCTGCCTCTCAGCCCAGCGGGATCACAGCACCCTCTTGGACTCCAGCTTTTGCCCTGCAGTAGGAACCTGTCCCCACACCAAGAACCACTGTGACGGTGACACTCGCCCCGCGAGCCTCCCTTTTCTAAAACAAGTGCCATCAAATGATGGCCAAGTGGGACTGTCTTTGCCCAAAGCCTGACAACAGTGGCCTCATGCATTTCGTCCAGTTTCACTGGCATCAGGCGGGGGTGGCCCCAGCCCCGTGCCCGTCACCCCGTTACCGCTCAAAGCTACGTGGAGATCTCCCCAGCAAGTTTCAAAGGAAAGGGATACTTTGTAACAGAGATGCTATTTTCTCCCACGAAGTGTGAAGTTTCTGCATTGTGAGCGGGGGAGGAACCAATACAAAAATGCAAAAATGCAACCGGCACATCTGTCCCTCCAGCGGCGCCTTCACAGCTCGTGTGGAGTGGATTCCTGGGACATCTGCCACCATGGGCGCCGCCAGAACACCGGCAGCTCCGGAGGCCGGGCTGGCGGCCGTCACAGGACGTGCGCAGACGCTTCCAGACCCGCAGAGACCATCCCACACTTCAGGGGCAGCTCCAGCACGGACACTGGCCACATCTGCTGCCCTGTCTCCAGAACGCCAGCAGTAACCCCGGAAAGACGGCATTCAGAAGCCAGGGCGGGGAAGGGCGCGTCGGGGGAGGTCAGCCGAGTCCTCCTGAGGGCTGGGGGCCGCGTCCTGCCTGCCTGTGCCTGCGGGTCTGCCCGCCCCTCTGCACTTCGGAAGTCTTCACACGGGGTCCGGCAGCACCCCTCTGAGTTGAGCCTTGTCCCCAGGCTGCTTCACCTCCAGAACCCTTTACCGCCGTGGAGCCTGAGCATGAGAACCAGTTGCATTTTCTAAACCTGCATATTCTGTATTCCCCACAAAGCCCAGGTGAAAACTGAATACCTTGCATCTTCCTTTCTTCATCCCATCTCGCTCTTCCGTATCTTCTCACAGATGGCTGAAGGGGGCCAGCAATCGTGGCCACCGTGCGGCCTGGACGTCACCCTGGCAAAGCCCCCACGTCCACCAGGGCGTCTCCTACGGTCACGTTACCAGAGGGGTCCGTCCCCTCGCCAGCTGTCCTCGCCTCTAGGTAACCCAGGCCACCAGGGCCCCTGCCATGTGTAGAAGTCTCCGCCAGCTCCAGCAGCCGTGTGCCCTTTGTTTTCCCAGCCTGTGTCCCCGGCCTCCACTCGATGCCTCGTCCCAAAGCCAACGTCACATTTCAGTTGGTTGCTGCTGCTGTTTCTTTCATCACCTTACTTCCAGGACCCTATTTCTCTATTAGTTTGCTTTCACAACATAACAAACCACCTTGAGACGTAGTGGTTCAGAACGACTACGAGTCCAATTTGGACGGAGCTCAGCTGGACCTGCTTCTCTGCGGCACCCATTGAAGTGTTGGTGGGCACCCTGGAAGTCAGCCAGGGGAACCCCGCCTGGCAGGCCTCCCTCTGCTCCGCCCGGCGCCCTGTTCACCAGCGGAACAGCCTTTTCCACGCTGAGGAAGAGCTTTAAGGAGACACCGTGTGCCTGGTGAGGGCCGCCCCGAACTCCACAGGACACCCACCCCACACTGGACCAGTCACGACTCGTGAAAGACCAGCCTGGTTCACAGGCAGAGAAAGACCCCTCTTCCGAGGGTGGGTGCGGCAAAGCGGGGTCCACCCCTGTGCGCTGCCAGGCGAATCCAGGACCCGATTTTGGTGGGGTCTGTGTGCGTAAGAAAAGGAGATGCGATCGAAACGAGAAGGTTGGTGTGTGCTCTCATCCCGCCAGGAAGCACCCCGGGACACAGCCATGACCGTGTCTTCCCGCATCCCTGTTAACACCTGGCTTTCCTCCGCTCTTTCTTCCTGCTTCTCTGTCCCCACCCACAGCACAGGTCATAAGGGTCCTAAAGAATCGACACGGGGAGAATTCTCCCCAACGTGTGGGGGGAATCGAGCCGAGAAGTGACTTGTTTCTCCCCCGAGCGCCGTAGGAAACTCAACCTCACCGTCTGTGGAACTGTCACGGCTTGGGGCACAAACACTTGTACTTAAAAATGACATCTGTCCAAACAATGAAATACTTTGAAATGTCATAAAATTCACTATAACATTTATACTTCAGCTGGAAATCAAAACAAATTCCTGGCTGGAACAAATTTCTGCGTGATGCCTGTGTTTTTCCCCAAAGTCAACGTCCGTGAGATGATAAAAGTTGATGTGCTGACCTCTGAATGAAGCGATTAAGAATTAGTTGCCTGGCAACAGAGTTAGTGTGTTTGGTGTTTGTTTCAGGGAAGTTCACATATGGATCTATTTTTAAGATACTCTGATTCAGGTAAAAATAGTAATTTGATATTAAAATGGTTTATTTCTAGTGGCTGTCAAAATCATCGTAACAAACGATACATGTTAACTTAAAAACAATAGCCGCCTTCGGGGTACCTGAAGCTTTCGGACCCATTTCAGGCAAATCCCAGTGGAGATGGGCCCCTTGGGACAGTGGTTGGTGGACTTGAACCTGAGGTATGCTCCAGTCCCCCTTGTCCGTCTTTCAGGCATTCAGCTTCCTTATATTATTTTTTCCAGTTTCTACACCAACGTCTGCTCCAACTCAGGCTCGTTAGGCAAAACCGCCATTTGGCCCTGAACGCCTATCTGGTCTGCTCCTGACGCTGTTGTGCGATGGAAACCCCCCACTTCGTAGGTCTCTTCTGTCCAGTCGTGGTCATGCAAGTTCTGTGACTGGTCAGGTGGCAAAGACTTTGACAGCTAAACCCGTAAAAATACAATGTAGCCTTGTGTTTCTTGTTTACATTCATGGCACTGAAAATGTGCCGGTTTAGTGCCATAAAAAGAAGAAAAAAGTGGCATCATTACACTCATTGTGACAGAAAATGAAAAAAGTAAAACTTCCCCAAAGAAATTGTCCTGCACAAATGTGCCAAGTCTTTTCCTTATACCTCATTTGGTTTTACGCAGCAAACACCTCACTGCTTAAAGAGCACACCAGTGTTCACTGTCTCCGCGCTCAAGCACTGGGAGTGCCAGAGTAACTAAACTGATAACAACGAAGTAAAGAAAAAGAATGTAATTCTGAAAGCCAGCCTAAAAATAAAAATTAACAGAACGGCATAAAATTGAGGTAAATAAGAAGACTGAATCCCACTTTAATTTACGAGACTTCACCTGGACACCTGGTCAATCCTCTATCTACACAGCATGCCTCCGGTGGGCAGAGCTGGTGCTGAGTCCCGCCCCCTCCCCAGGATCCTGTGACCCTTGCCTGGATGACTTCCTCCTCCTCTATCACAGGCCTTTGTCATTCGCCTTTGTCAGGATGCACCACCCTGCTTTCAGAAACAGGTTCTGGAGGGAGAGCTGAGTGCCTCCCACCGAGGTGCCTGATCACAGCCCATCTCCTGTTCATTACTGCCTGGCTCCACACCCTGTCTCACCGGGCACAGCACGGCAGTCACAATCATCCCCAGCATTAGGGCTCAGAGGTCAAATTACTCCCATTAAAAGGCAAATGTCATGATAACGTTCTTGCAAATCTATTGGAAAATAGACTTTAAAGCGTTTTACTGTTGTTATCAGTATCCCTTTATTTTCAAAACAGATAAGTATTTCTTTTCTTTGTAACAGAGGCATTGACATTTAAATATCCAGATCTTACTGTAGAGAAAATTCACTCTCCATCACTGTAACATAATGTTACATCTTCCCAGAAATGAAAACATGTGTTTCTTAGACAATCACAGTTTCACTGGACCATTCTCTAAGTTCTTCCCGTATGTATTTCAAGCATTCTCTTCAGAAAAAACTGTCCACCAAAGAATAATAATCAACTGGGGCACCTGGGGGGCTCAGTCAGTTGAGTATCCAACTCTTGGTTTTGGCTCAGGTCATGATCCCAGGGTCGTGGGATCAAGCCCTGCACTGGGATCCATGCTGAGCATGGAGTTTGCTTGGGATTCTCCCTCTCTCCCTTTGTCCCTTTCCCCTACTCTCTCTCTAAAAATAAATTTTAGGGCCGCTCGGGCCGCTCAGTCAGTTAAGTGTCCAAATTCGGTTCAGGTCATGATCTCGAGGTTTGTGAGTTCAAGCCCTGTGCTGGGCTCTGTGCTGGCAGCTCGGTGCCTGGAGCTGCTTCGGATTCCGTGTCTCCCTCTCTCTCTTCACCCACCCTCCCTTCTCGCACTCTGTCTCTCTCTCCTTCAAAAATAAATAAACATTTAAAAAATTTAAATAAACTTAAAAAAAAGAATGATAATCAACTGACATCACTATAATTCTTGTGAAAATTGCCAGAAATATGACATATTACAGGAGCCCAAATAAGTCTGAATTAATCAAATTTAAAATAAATGCATAAAATTCATTGAGGGAATGTGAAATTTTACAAAATAATGCACTTTATGAAGCTCGCATTTGACCCTTTGCAAGTGGTCCTGGTTTGTCGGGGCCGGAGGAAGGCCGGCTGGCCCGAAGGACACACCCTGATCTCCCAGGTCCTGGAGGCCAGAGCCTTGGATGCCAGCTCGGCCGGGCTCTGGTGAGGTGTCCTCTCAGTTTGCAGATGACTGCTCTCCTGCTGTGGCCTCACACATAAGGGGAAAGCAACTGGTATCTCCTTCTCTCGTAAGGGCCCTGACCCCCAAACCAGGGCCCTGCCCTCGTGAACTCATCTAAATCTAATCACCTCCCCAAGTCCCCACCTCTAAATACCATCACACTGGAAGACCGGGCTTCAAAATATGAATCTGGGGGAGAGGCAGCAAAATTCATCCCAGAGCACAAGTTTTAAAATATAGACAAGATCCTCCCAACTTGGTCTACAACCCAATGCAATTCCAATGAAAATCCTAGCCAGTTACTTCATGGATATTGATACGCGGATCCTAAAGCTTACACGGAAACGCAAAGGACCCAGACCATTCAGCACAAGATGGAAGACGCAGAACAAAGTCAGAGGACTCACGCTACCCGACTTCAAAACTTATTGTAAAAACTACAGTAATTGTGATAGCGTGGTCCAGGCAAAAGACTAGACGGACAGATCAATGGAACAGAATGGAGAAGCTAGAAATAGACCCAGATAATTATAGCCAATTGATCTTGGACGAAGGAGCAAAGGCAATTCAAATGGAACAAAGATAGTTTTTTCAAGAAGTGGCACTAGAGAAAATGGATATTCACGTGCAAAAAAAAAAAAGAATTAGACACTGACCTTACATCTTTTTCAAAACTTGATTCAAAATGAATCACAGAACTAAATGTAAAATGTAGAACTATAAAAGTGCTAGAAAATAACACAGGTGAAAACCCAGAAACTTTGGGTATGCTAATGATTTTTTTATATATCATATTGAAATTTCAATCATGGAATAAAGCATTGATGCAGTGGAATTTATAAAGTTAGAATCTTCTGCTCTACAATAACAATATTAGGAGAAGAATAAGAAAATCTAAAGACTGTTAAAAAATTGCAAAGAACATATTTGATAAAGGATTGGTATCAAAAATATACCAAAAAAAAAAAAAACCTCTTAAAATCCAACAGTAAGAAAAAAACAAGAAATGGGCAAAGGAGATGAGCAGACACATCACCAGAAATATGTGGAAGGTAAATAAGTATCTGAGACCGTGCTCAACATGACATGTCATCAGGGAATTCCAGGGTAAGCCAACAGTGTGAATCCGCTCCATACTTCGTAGAATAGCTAAAATCCAAAACACTGGCAACACTAAGTGCTGACAAGGGTGTTGACAATGGGACTGTCACTCACTGCCGGTAGGAATGCAAGACTGCAAGACGGCGCAGCCACTCTGGAAGACAGTTTGTGAGTTTTGTTTACAAACATCTTAGAAAGTGTTTTCTTATAAGACTCTTACCATACATATCAGGGATCATGCTCTTTGGTATTTACCCAATGAATTAAATACTCAGACAAAATTCTGCACAAAGATGTTTACAGCAGCCTTATTTATAATGGTCAAAATTCGGAAGCAGCCACGCGGTCCTTCGGCAGGTGATGGCCCGACGGTGGAATATTATTAAGCACGAAGAATAAAGGAGCTCTCAAGCCATGAAGAAACACGAAGGAAACGTTAATGCATGTGACCAAGTGGAAGACGCCATCTTGAAGTACTGCGTAATTCCAAATCCATGGCACGCTGAGAAAGGCAAAACTGCAGAGACCGTAAAACGTTCAGGGGTTGCCAGGAGCTGGGGGGTGAATAGGTGTAGCGCAGGTTTTACGGGTGGAGAACAGGCTCTGGCTGGCACTGTAGCAACGAATTAACGCCATCATCCATTTGTTCAAACCCAGAGCAAACCTGACGTCAACCAGGGGCTCCGGTTAACAATATTGTATGAATATTGGCTGAACAAGCAGAAATCACACTGAAAGATGTTGAAAGGGAAAACTCAGGGGCCATAGAAGGGTAGGCAGGAACTGTGTTTTCCTATCAATTTTTCTGAAAACCTGAAACAGCTTAACAAACGAAAGGTCTACTTTCTTAAAGGAGGAGCAGCCTTGATTCTCTAACGGAACACGCTGTCTGTCTCCCGTGTCCGCAGCCATCATGCCGCCATGTGCTCCTGGGGAGGCCCCCTTGCTCCGCTGGAGCCCTGACCTCCAGAAGGACCTGGCCGCAGGTGGGCCTCCGGCGGGTGCCTCCTGGGTCTCACAGGTCTCCACAGAGTGGTGACCTCCTGGCACTCACAGCGTCTCTTCCCCACCCCTGCCTCCACCTTTGCTGCGTCTGAGTCCCGGGGGTGGTCTGAGCCTCTGACACCCAGCATCCCCTGAAGCCCGTGTGGTTGGAACCATATCTGTGTTGGGTTCAGTTCTTGTATGATGGCACATTCTCCAGTAACTCATCTCATTCATGAAGTTCGAGTTCAACTCCCCCCGAAGTTTTAGTCAAACCAGCAGAAAGGGTCGAAGGCTTTCTGCTTGCTCTTTAGCTCCGTGGGCTCCGAGCCACCACCCTTCACCTCCACCGGAATGTGTACGGCGGGGGCCATGCTGCTTTTCCAACCAGGGAAACGCGTCCCTGGAGGGCCAGCAGGTCCCCCGTAATCTGAAAGCACCAAGGACACCCCTCAGGCCTCCATGTCCACAGATCTGGCCTCAGCAGAGAGGAGGGAAGGAAACAGACCCAGTGACTCCCCATGGCCTGGAACAAAGCTCACCAGCGGTGTCCACTAGGGGACGTCCTGGTGGTCGGCCATGGCCACCTAAGTGCCTGACAGATCCCTCCATCAGGCGGGCTGCCTCCTCTGCCCACATCCACTGGCGGCAGCAGCGTGGAACGGAACAGTCTGCGGGTTGGGAAAGAGCTGGTCACATCACTGCACGAGCAGAGCCGTTGGCATGTCACAGGGCTCTGCCGGCTGAGGCGGGGCCAGGTTACCCCTTTGAGGGACTGAGGGCAGCGAGAGCCGGACGCAAAGCGGATTATCATTAGAAGTGACTTCCCTCCTGATGGTGAGACAATGGCCTTCCACTTAGCTGGCTCCCGTCAACAGGGATGGCCGCAAGCTTGTCTGCACTTAAAATAATGCACCTCCTCAATCACCGTGACGCGCCAGCTCCCAGCACCAGAAAGCGCTTCCCCAACAGCGGCTGGACCCCGCACTCGAGGAAGCACTAGGAAGACCCGCCTTTTCTCTTCTGAGTGATGTCTTTTTGGTTTGTTTTATGGATAATTAACCATCCCTTCTCAGGTTTAAACATGTTAACGATTTCCCTGATTTCCTGAGAATCCCAAATACAGGCCCCCGTTTACCGCTCCCCGAAGAAAGAGGTTCATCTTCTGAAAACACAAATAAAAACGATTTCAGCTCTCCCTAAAATTTACTCTTCTGGTGCCCACATGTTTTAAGGAAATATACTCTGGAGAAACATAATGCTCTGACCACAACAGTTCAGAGAAAGTAAGTGAAGTAAAATTCTGCCCAGTCCGGGTTCACTCCTCTGTGCCATCATTCACTCCTTCATCGTCTCCAAGAAGTCCCCGTGAGAACCTTCCAGTACCCGTGACTTAGTGGATGTGAGAATCACTGTCACAGTGAATCAAAGTGTGGGTGGGTTTCATGGTTTGCCGTGGACATGGGTGGAGCGGACAACTCATGGGAGCTTCTGAGCCTTGAGATGATGAACATTCTTTCTCTCTTACACTTTCTGTCTCTCTGTCTTCCTCCACTTGCCCTCCTCTCTCTTTCCAGAACCGTACGGGCAGATTTAATTGTTGTAAGTCAGGCAAGGGAGGCCACATCGAGGAGCTCCGGGGTCCGCGGTGCTGGCATCCGCAGACAGGCGGCGGTGCGGGGCGCAGGGGCGCTGAGCCGCGAGCATGGCTCCTTCATTACTTACCCTGCTCGTCATCCCCATGCTCCAAAGTGCGCTTGGCTTCTGAGCTGTAAATCACGAACGGGAATAATATCAAGGCTGAAGGGGAAGAACAAATTGAGATCAGCCCTACAGGAGGGTGCAGCCCAATGACACCGTCTCTGCAGAGAATGGGAATGAGATTTTGTCACAGGAGATGGTCTGCAACGTTATGACAAAGCAATTTCCACCCTAACCCGAGGGCACAGTCCCCACGGGAAGGGACCCAGGTCTATTTCATTTACATGCAGGTCAAACAGCCAATTGATTTTTAACTGTCCATTTTATTGTTTGTCAATAAAAAGAGAGAAAATCCAATTTTAGGGGATTGGCCCCCACAGGCAGGCTATTCAGAACATAAATATCTCCTGTTTAGCCTCCATGACACGTCTTCGAAGGCACCTCCCAGGCTGGTAAAATGCAGGCTGTCCCTGTTACACCAAAGTTTGCCAGAGCTGGAAGGGGCCGAATACAAGTTTGTCAGGGGCTATAGGAGCTGTTACCTTCTTTGCTGCTGAAAATGTCCTTTGGTTCACTCCCTGCGGAAGCAAGTAACACATTTCAACAAGTCATCCGCCATTTGTACTGAGCGTGAACTGCTCTCAGCAGCTCAGAAGCCAGATGTAGCTTACGGCCACCTTGGGGAGACAGTGACACCCATCAGAGTGGCTGCACGTCGCCGCACCCCCGGCATGGTCCTCAGGGTCACCTGGAGACATCTGCCACGGCTGTGGAATCCTGAGCTCTGCATCCAGAGAGACACACACATCACGGTGTGATCAGTCATGTTTATTCTTTGATATGAAATTCTCCCTGATGTCCTCATGTTCCCAAATCGCTTCCCCTGAGGATAGCAGCCCCCGACGGGGCCCAGATGGGAGAAACACTAAGATACTGACAGCGTATGGGGAGCGGAGGGCGAGGAAGGGGCCAGGCTGGGAGAGTGGCCACAGCTGGTCACGTGGAGACGGCCTCTCCGTGTCAGCCCCCGGCATGGAGGCAGCGTGGGCCGGCCACTTGGACGGCGGTGCATCCAGCAGTGTCTGTGACAGACACACCTGCGGCCTCCGTGGTGTCAGGGGTGCAGGTGACAGGGGACCTGGGAGACCCCGGCCTCGACAGGGTGTCCAGATCAGACCCTCCTGCGGACCAGAGGTTGTGGAGGCCCTCTGCGACCCGTGGAAGAAAATCCTGACTCCGTGAGGCTTGCGGACGCCCGTGTCTCGTGGTGGGTGCGCAGTTCAGGATAAAAGACGTCATTTCAGAGCGCTGGTACAGGGTGAGCTGCGCCCCTGCAGTGACCTCGGTGCTCCCTGCTGGAAACTCCAGGGAGCGACCTGCCCCTCATCCGGCCTCTGCGCTCGTGGGAGTGGGATCGCACACCCTGGTGGCCTGGGCTGGGCGCTGGCCTCTGCTGAGGGGGCCGCCCATTTCCTGCTCAGGTCTCACTTGGCTCCCTCCGGCAGCAGGGGCCAAGCTGCTCTGTCTCGGAGCCTCTCAGACCTCCCTTCTGCCAGCCTCTCTCGCCTCTAGCTGGAGAAGTTCTCTGCTTTTAAGGAGCCCTGTGACTCGGGGGGCCGCTGGGAAACCCAGGAGAATGTCTGTTTCAAGCTCCATGACCATGTCTGCAAAAACCCTTTGGCCACGTGATACAATGTGTCATTAGGTCATGAGAACTGGTGACACCCCCGGGCTGTACCGCTGTCCACACCCGGCTGTGACAAACGGCCACAGATGCCACAAGCTCGCTCTGAAAAGACAGATCACCCTGGGCCTAACAGAGAAACCTGGCCCCTCGGTGACACAGGAACTGTGGCTTCGTGGCGCAGCCCAGGAATCCAGAAACCCAAAGAGTTGACACGTTGCGTCTGATTCTGAGGGCTGTGTCCGGATTTCAGCACCAAGGCCAGTGAAGACATCGTGGAAGAATTTAGTGCTTGGTGGGAATACTTGGAGAGAATGGAAGAGCTGAAGACTTAGGTAGGGGAAATGTTAAGAAAAATGCCATCTGATGACATATTAACGTCCCGTGGGGACCTCATTCTCTCGAGAGCGCAGCTGTGCCCTTAGATCCCTGGAGGCGCGGGCTGACAACAGACGTCAGCACCTGGAAGGATCTCAGGACCCGTTCTGAGGGAGGCTCATCCCAGCTGACAGATGGAAGGTGACGGAGGCAGCGTCTGGGGTCTGGTGCAACTGCTTTGCATTCAGAGAAACTTCCACAAAAATAATAGGTCGTGTTCATTTTTCATATAAAAGGTAAACACTGATGTTTAAACTTTTTAGAATTAGCGTATATCTTAATGTCAGATGCTTTAAAAATCCCTTGATACGAATGTCCTAATGGTTCTTCGTGGAGAAGAGGCAGCCCCGTGCCCCGCTGGTGAGAATGCGTGAAAACGAAGGGAGGCAAAGCTCCAATCTGGCGGAGTCGCAGACCCTCAGAGAGCTCTGGGGATGCCTCGTAGGAGCTCGGGAACTTGGGTTGTCACTGTTGTTTCCGGGTGAAACTGATGCTGAGCGTCAAACGGAAAATCTGGGTTCTTCCTCCATAAACAGAGGTGCTGGGGGCTCTGGGAACTCAGCGAAATGACGCTTGAGGAACGCCCCCTCCACGGCGCCTGGTCTTCGAAGGGACTGCATAACCGTCCTGCTTCATTCCTCAGGTCTCCCCTCCCGGCTTTGTCACGCACTCCTGACGTTGTCCTGGTCTAGCCTTTGGCTTAATTTGTCTCCTCAAAGTGAGAACTCCTTTCCAAAGCACAGACCAAACCAAAGTCCACCTGTTGGGACGATCCCTGCCTGTGGCCAGATGAGTGCCGTCAGCGGGAGTTCAGGGAGGATGGTGGGTTCTAGAAAGCATGGGTGCAACAGCCCATGCAGGCGCTAGGGAAGCCTCCAGAGCCCCGAGAGGAGCCATGTTCCTGGTGGGATGTGGCCAAGTCTCCCGTGTGGGGTGGGGAGGACGGGGCCCAAGCCCAGCTTCCCCATTTAGTCTGCCTTAACCCAGGTCAAGTGACTACACAGCTTCACACGGTGCTTCTGCATCTGTAGAATGGACTGTGCCCATCAGTGTCCGGATTAAATGAGGGCTCCGCACAACTCACACCAGCCAACAAAGTGCGCCAACCGCAGCAGGCTCTCTGCCGGAGGCTGTGTCGTCTCCGAGATCTCGAAACATCCCCCAGAGATGGGCACGACCGTGCCAGGGGTCAAGGGTGTAGAAAATAAGACCCAGGAGAATCTCCAGCTGGCACTGCAAGAAAATCACCATGCGCCCATCACTGCGCTGCCCTGGCACTCGTGGGCCCAGCGCCGCACCGCCCCGGGACTGTGTGTGTGTGGAATATTCTGCTCCCGCAGCTAAGAGAGGGTCATGTGAACATTCCTGTCCCGTGAAACACAGGCCAGTCCCTGTTACATTGCT
Organism: Mungos mungo; assembly: GCA_004023785.1. NCBI lineage: Eukaryota > Metazoa > Chordata > Mammalia > Carnivora > Herpestidae > Mungos > Mungos mungo. The sequence continues at coordinate 103,492 of PISW01004955.1, forward strand.
TCAACCTCTGACCCGGCAGTAGAAGACAGTGTCCCTCCCCACCAGAAGCTTCCAGAGCCTGTGCGGGCTTCCTCTTTGTCAGCCTGGGCCCCAGGGAGGGGCTGGCGAGGCCTGTGGCCCGTGTGACTGCAGCCCACCAGGAAGCTGGGGTTCTGTTCTGTCCCCACGTCACCGATCCGGACCCAGAGTAAGTGCTGCTTCTTCCAAAGTGGGCATCCCTCAGACCGAATCAGATTAGGACCTGCGGTTTCTACCACTCAGCACCATGAATGGTTCCTCTGTCCCATCCAGTTGTCAATTATCCTCTGCCTATTTGATTTGTAAAACGTGTACGCTTACGATGTGGTGATCAGGATGAAATGAAGTTTCCATGTAACATAAAGTAGTTGTTTTGCTAAAATCATGTGAGTAAACACTTCCTTTTTTTTTATTTCTTATGTTTATGTATTTTTGAGAGAGATGACAGAGCGCAAGCTGGGGAGGAGCAGAGAGAGAAGGTGACACAGGATCTGAAGCTCTGAGCTGTCAGCACAGAGCCCGATGTGGGGCTTGAACCTACGAACCGTGAGATCATGACCTGAGCCGAAGTCGGACGCTCAACCAGCTGAGCCACCCAGGTGCCCCCAAATGCTTTTTCTTTAGGGACTAACAGTGAATAAAGCCCCGAAGATATGTGACTCTTGGAGGTAAGGCATGATTCCCTAGTCTTAGTTTCAGAAACTGTGAAAATTTGTGCTTATGATGACATATCTAGGTTACATTTGTATCTTGGTCTTTGTTTTCAAAAACTCAAATTCAGAAATGAAATTAGGCCAGGATAATTCATATTCAATTCATGGCAGCTTTAATGTGCCGGGACCATGATGCAGTGAAACCTGGTGATGGGGATGGTGTTAGACAGTTACAGGATAAACTAATCAGACAATCAGATAACTCCGGAAACCATCCTCTCAAGGATCTAACAATCAAGATGATGGACACACCATATGTAATGATTCGAGGCAGCAGATCAAAGGGAAATGATTGTATTTAAAATGACTAGTGACACACAAAAATGACTATTCATTCTTGCCACCTTTAGGATAAGGTCCATTTTTGAACTCTTGGTTAACAAGAGAGGAACTAGTGCTTTTTTTTGCTTCACATTGTAAATCAAAGGATTCAAATACCAGTTGTGTTACCTACAGAAGGAGCAGGAAGGGCCTCATGTTTTTGTTTTATTTCGCTTACTTTGCAGCATGACTTTCTGTGTCGTATGGAATATGGAGGCAGCTGTGACCTGAAAGGGAAGTAGAAAAAGGAGCAGAGGAAAAAAACATCATTTTTGTTCAGCAATGCCAAACAGGAAACAGTGGAAGCATTTGAAAATATCAACACTGAGTTCTCTTATAAACCCCAAAAATAAGATGTTCTGAGAAAAGCAGCCGGAGGTTCAGGTCAACAGCCAGGGGAGCAGCGCTGCAGACCGCGCACAGCTGTGGCAGGACTGACCCTCGCTTTGTGTCGGACGTGCCATCGCATCGGCATGGAAGAGGCAGCCGGAACCGTGGGGACAACGGGCTCTCCCTGGCTCTGCAGAAAGGGGACGGGACGACTAAGCGTTCTCTGAGGAGGAGCAGATTCAGGGGGCAGCTCGCCGAGGGGAAGAGCCTGCCAGGAACGGAGGCTGCGTGGGGGCCGAGCCCACGGAGTGGAGGCACAGCACCGGACAGAAGACAGGGCCCAGGCCGCTGTCCTTCAGAATGAAACCCCATGGACATGTGGCCTCCCGTGGGCCCTGGGAGCACGGCTCCCGAGACTGTTCCGGATCAGGAGTCTGCTGCGCTGGCTCCGGTGCCACCGGCCATTTGCCCCAGTGACGTCTGGCTCCCAGCCGTCCCCTCTGGGCCGACCGACGCGGACTTCCGGCATATTCCTCATCTGCACGGAGCCGAGAAGGGCTGTGCAGGGTGACAGGAAAGTGTCCCCATGCCTCTCCTCAACCATGCCCCTCACCACCTGGGGTCCGGACTGACCGCACAGAGCCTGCCTCACCAGGCAAGAGCAGACCACGGGCCTCCCGGTGGGGCTCCCGCCACGCGGGGGCACCTTCATGCCCTCCTGCAGGCTCACTGAGACACTCTCCCTCCCACACCCTTGGCTGGGTCGAGTCACATGGGAGTGACCGGTACCACTAGTCCATTTCTACCAATGACTAACAGGGACTTGAGACACTAGCTATCTTAGATTTCCTCGCAAAGGACTTAACCGCGGGCCTGAGCAAGGCCTCCTGGGTGTGATGCAACCCCAGACTCCCCGCTGGGCCGTGGTGGGAGCACCAGATTTCTGAGATGCTTTCTGTGGAACGTCAGCCTCCCGATAGGTTGTATTTCCTGGTCCAGATCGTCTCCGTGCTACAGATAAATGCGTGCCGAGTTCCATTTACCTACAGGGAGTGATCGGTGATGGACAGACAGACGCATGGACAGGTAGATGGAGAGGCGATAAACAGCAATGTGAGGAGACAGAGACAGAACCATGGCTAACGACGAATCAGAGAATCTCCTTTGTGTTTGAGGGTGTCCTGTGACCATCCTGAAGAGTCTAATTCTAGCATATGTGTTATTTCTTTCCTTAAAACTGTAAGGCACGTTTATTAACAATGACCGCTTCTGGATTGTGGGTGTTCAGCTACCCACCATTTCATCCCTTTTACTTTTGTTTCGCTTTGTGGCTACCAAACGACTTACAATGTTTAAACCAATCTAATGAATTTCCAAAATAATTTAAAGCTTTTGTTATATTGCCACAGACAAATGAGCAATATTTCTAGAAAGAAAGTTTTTTTTTAAAGCATATCTTATTTTTTTAATAGTTTATTGTCAAATTGGTTTCCATATAACACCCAGTGCTTCTTCCCACAAGTGCCCCCCACCATGACCACCACCCCCTCCCTCCCTCCCCCTCCCCCTTCAGTCATGGTTCATTTTCAGTATTCAGTAGTCTCCCTTGATCTGTGTCCCTCACTCTCCCCCACTCTCTTTCCCCCCTTCCTCTCCCCATGGTCCCCTGCCAGGTTTGTCCTGTTAGACCTATGAATGCAAACACATGGTATCTATCCTTCTCTGCCTGACTTATTTCGCTTAGCATGACACCCTCGAGGTCCATCCACTTTGCTACAAATGGCCAGATTTCATTCTTCCTAAAGCATATTTTATCTTTTTAAGTTTATTTGTTTCTTCTGAGAGACACAGAGAGTGAGTGGTAAAGAGGCAGAGAGAGAGAAAGAGAGAATCCCAAGCATGCTCCCTGCTATCAACCCAGAGCCCGACGTGGGGCTTGAACTCATGAACCGTGAGATCATGACCTGAGCCGAAATCAGGTGTTGGAGGCTTAACTGACAGAACCACCCAGGCGCCCCAAGGAGAAAGGCTTCACAAGAGGTTTCCTTCCTATCACATCAGCTTCCCACCGGAAAGCTCTGCGTTTGATGAGGAAAAGACTCAACGGCAGGAAGGGAAGAGGAGGAGGAAAGTGAGACTCTGTGAAGAGGGACAATGGCCTCCCTCATACTTGTATTTGCTCCTGGGGCTCAACCAACCCACTCACATGACACACCGGAGACTCGTCAGCAGGCACGGGCGAGGCTGGTGCCAGCGCCCCAGAAACGACCTGGCGGCCTGGAGTTCCTGACCGTGAGGTCCGGACGCCTTCAGAAAAGAACTGGAGTGGAGATCCGGTCAGGGTGTCAGTGGATAACTTAGTGGAATCGATGTTTTCTGTTTCTACCAAAATGTTGTCGAGGGAGGAGGTAAATCTGAGAGATAAGAAGGGTCCGTGTGAAGCACCCACTTGAGGTCTGACGGGTCTGCCCGGGAGCCGCTCAGCGCCTCCGCTCCATCTTTGAGGAAGGAGATGGCAGAGGAGGGAGGCCGGCTCCTGGCACATCACGTCCTCGGAGCCGCACTGGACCCCACGCAGCGGCCTGGCCACCGTCTTCTGCTCACGTCTGTGCCCCGGGGACTGAGAAGTAAGCGGACGCGGAGGTGGAGGGACCCTCGGGACTGGCGCCTCCCCTCACCCCGATGCGTGGCGCTTCGTGAGTTTTACTGTTGTGTGAATGTTCGTGGAAGTCTGGCCCGGGGTGCTGAGGCGGCAGGTGCCAACTTTATGATCAGATAAATCCTCACCCGTTAGCTGCAGCCATATACATTTCCCCCCACAGACACTGTGGCTTCCAACTCCGTCAGCAACCGTGACACTCGTGGCATCAGTCCCGCACCAGCCTGGCCCAGTGCCTCCGCCCTGCTGCGGGCCCCGCGGAGCCAGCGCGCTGGAACCCGTGCGAGGAGGCTTTGTCTGTTCGCCCCATTATGCTTACATGCTTGGCTGTGGCCAACAGGCCAGGGATCCTCCCGTCAGAAAGGCAGAAGAGCAGAGCAGCGGAGAGTTCTGGAATCGCACTTGGCTCCCAGCAACCGCTCAGTCAGGCTTAAGGATCAGAAGCTCGAGGCAGCACCCGGGGGGTCCAGTCTTCCCGTCTGTAAGGCGAGGAGAGGACAGTCCTGTGGTCCCTGGGCCCCACGCACGGTGGTCGAGAGCCCGTTCATGCTAACGTGCCAGCCCGACAGCAGCAGCGGCAGTGGCTGTGTGAGCAGCGGTGCCATGAGTGCATCCGCGAGGGGCACAAGACACGGTCCTGGGGAGGCCACCACGAGGCAGACACTCCTCCGTCTTCAGGACCCATGGTGTCTGTTGTGGAAACTCGGGGTAGCTGCCGTGACAGAAGCCCAGGAGTGAAGACCGAGTGATCTGGGAGGACACTGCCGGAGGCTTCTCCGTGCCCGAGCGGCGGTGCGCTTTCTCTCCTTCAGAGATGACAACTCCGGGTTGAAGGAAGACCTTCTGAGTCAGAAACTGGAGGGACCCTGCCCGCCCTCCTCCGCTCCCAGACACGGTCTCGAGGGGCTGGCCACGGCACTCAGGAAAGACTAAGTGAGGGCAGCGCTTTCATCCGAGGAACGAGCACACGGAGAGAGGTGAGAAACCGGATGAGGAAGTGCCCCGCGGACTGGACGGAGACAGCCTCGCACGCGGTCAGGGGGAAGAGAGGTTGGGGCGGAGGGCAGCGCGAGGAGCAGCATCAGGGACTAACAAGACCCAAGTCCCCTCCGTGACGCGGTGAGGCAGGTGGCCGGGCGAGGTGGCCCCTGGGGGTGTCTGGCTGGGCCCTGAAGACGGGTGCTGGATAGGACACCTGCAGGCACCTTGCAGTCACACAGAACAGAGGCTGCGCTCGGACCAAGAAGACTGCGGACCGAGGCCAATGGCCTTGATGGACACGCGTGACGACGTGGACCACAGAGGCCGTAGAGGGTGGGGCCCTGTAGAGGCGGGAACAAGCTTGGGAAGGAAAGGCGGGTCTTCCGAAGAGGTGGACCGTGAAGACGCGGCCGCTCTCGGGACGTCAGGCCGGGTGCTCCAGGGTAGCTCAGAGTAGTGTTAGACGTGAGCTGAGACACGGAGATGGCGGGTGCACCCCATGACAGTCCTGCACGCGAGGCCATGCTGACGGGAGAGACGGGTTCTAGAAGATACCGTGAGATTCCAGGCCGCCTGGGGGTGGGCGGGAACGTGTCTCGCAGAGAAGTCGGGAACCTCGTAAGGGCACCGGCAGAGCAGAGTGGGAGTCACCGAAGGGATCTGCGCCACCCCTTGGGTCCGGCTCCTGCCTGTTTCCTCCAGTGTCAGGGAGAGCGTGTGTCCTCTGTCTGAGGGAAGACCGTCTTCCTCGTCCTAAACTTTTTGTGAGTTTGGGTGTCAAACATTTGATCGTACAAACATGCGGCGGGATCATAAGTTTATTTTGGATTATGCTTCCCTTCCCTGAGCTGATGGCTGTGCTGAGGAGAGAAGAGAAGAAATGACAGGGTCAAGGCCCCGGCTGAGCGTCTATGTGCCTGAGCGAGGCCGTGCCACAGGGCACGGGCGCCGGGGCAGACGCCAGGGAGGCTGTGAGCCAGCTGACTGAGGACCGGCCGGCTGTGGACTCAGGCTGCCTTGTCTCCAAAGGCAGAGACTAAAAACTTTGTTTTGTTTTTCAAATGATGTTGTTTGAATAGAAAATTTAATTTTCCTGGAAATTATTTTCCCCAAGGTTTCTGTCTGGACACCACGGCTGGGTCCATCCACACAAAGCGAGTCACACAAGCCCAAAAGTCCTTTGTCCTGACAAACTCTACCGTTTACCATGCTTTTGCTTTGATTTTCCATCGATCTGGATATTTCCCTCACAGTGTGCTGACATCATTGCACCACTGATGCAATAGTTATGGCCCCAAAGCCTCAAATTACAATGAACAAACAGGAGTGATGACAGGCAGTGTAAGGCCTGTCTACTGCCTGTCCCCCCGAAACCTGGATTTAGATAATCTCTGCAGGTGAGGAGCCCACCCTGGGGCCTTGTGAAGCCTGGGAGTGCCGCGGAGAAGGTCCACACAGCACTAGAGGGCAGCAGTGTGAGACTGGACGCACAGAGGAGGGAAGAGAAATGGTGTGACTTTGCTGGTGTCTCTCCTCCCCCAGGCGCCACAGCCGAGGGTCCATGACACGTCCCACGGGGGACAGGAGAGCGTGTGTGCATGGTGCCAGCTTCCCCAGCTCTGTGGGCACTGCCAGCGAAGCCCCTGTGCTGAGGAAGGCCAAATAGAACCCATCATTTTGCTTCAAAATAATGGCTCAGGGGCGCCTGGGTGGCTCAGTCGGTTAAGCATCCAGCTTCGGCTCAGGTCATGATCTCACATTCGTCGGTTCGAGCCCCGCATCGGGCTCTGTGCTGACAGCTCAGAGCCTGGAGCCTGCTTCTGATTCTGTGTCTCCCTCTCTCTCTGACCCTCCCCTGCTCATGCTGTCTCTCTCTGTCTCTCAAAAATAAATAAAAAACATTAAAAAATTAATTAAAAAAAACAAAATAACAGCTCAAAAAGAAAGAGAGTGGCCTTCCAAGACGCCCGTCCTCGGCTAGCCCATCCAGCATGTGCTCCGCACTCCACAGGATCGGCACGTCCTACATTGAGGGGCCCCCCTGTTCCGGTGCGAGTGCGGACCGCCCCTGCTGTAAGCATCACAGTGATGTGCCGTGCTGCCCGTCCTGGCCCAGGGCCCTGATGTTCCAAGTCACCGGCTTTGGTCAGTGGTGGCCCATCCACAGCGGCCCCCGGCTGCACCGCGTGGGGTGTCGGGACCCGCAGAGGGGTGGAGGGCTCTCGGGGGAGATCCTGCGGCAGCCGACCTCCTGGGAGACCCGAGCCAGTGTCTACGGTGGGGTCAGAGCAAAACGCTTCTCAGCTTCCAGCGGAACCCTTCCTGCTTGCTCCTGGAGAGCCTGGTACGGCCGGCGGTTCCCTGGCCACCGGCCCCTCGGCCCCCCGGCCCCGGGATGAGCACAGGACTGGCCAGCCTCGCCCTCCTCGCATCCCATTAGGGCTCCACTCGGCAGAAGTCAGTGCCGTTGGTCCCGGGGCGCCCGGCCTCCTCTTCATACATCAACCCATTTGTGCCTGTCAGACCCCTGCTGACCCTTCAAGATCCAGTTCACACGGGACCTGTGTTACGGAGCCTCTGATTCCCCCAAAGAGCTTGTTAATCACATATTTCTACTAGATTGTGTAAATGTCTCCCCACTAGCATGTCACTTACTCTGGGCATTTACCCTTGTCTCTGACCACTCTGTTTAACTGGTTAATTCCTCCGGTGCGATTACAGTGCCTTCCAGGTAGGTGCCCACCCACCCAGCACGTCGCACGATGCCCACGTTTGGGGCACGCAAAAAGTCTGCAGTAAATGAGTGGATGAGTCAACTTGCTCAAATTTGCTTTGTAACAGACTTCTTCAACGTGCCTGTGGTTTCTTCTCTAAAAACCTTAGGTGTGTCATTTCTCTTGTAAGGATTTATGCTGGCACAGAATGCACGCCTTACAACTTTTGTGAAAGTACTGATCTCCTCTTTGTGAAGAAAAAAAACCACAGCTCTAACAGGAACAATTCCCTTCGAATTGTTAAACTGTTCCTTGCTTGCCTAAGGGTTAAGGTTCTTCAGTGAGGTAGCTGTGGGCTCGTTCCGATACTCAGTACAGAAACCCTTGCACGTAGAGAAATCTGTCAGGTGGAGGAGAGAAGCCTGGGGCATTTTCCTGTGTGATTTCTAATTGACATCCAGGATCATTTCTACTTCCATTGCAGGGAATCTAAAAGCTCATGTTTTCCACTAGACTTCAACCCAGTTGAGGAGCGATGCCGACTTTGTAAAGGAATGCGACTCCCCCAGAGCGTGCTTGCGGGGCTGCCCGGCCAGCGGGGGGCGGAAAGACGGGAGATGGCATTTGTGTCTCCTGGTGATGAGAACAGGGCTCGTTTTGTTTCCAATTTACTTTCAAAGATATTGTGACATTTTAGAGGAACACAAAAAGATTTTAAGACAATGATAGGAAACAAGTTGCTCACATATTTTCGCTCTGAGTCCATTTTTGGAATCTCCTCTGAATCAAGCTTGCAAAGGACTGAATAATTGTATGCCCCAAATTCCTATGTTGCATCCTGACCCCCAGGGTGATGGCGTTAGGAGGGGAGGAGGTCGTGAGGCCAGTGCCACTGTGACAGGACTAGTGCCCTTAGAAAGGGGACCCCAGAAGGGTCCCTGGGGGGCTTAGTCCGTTAAGTGCCTGACTTTGGGTCAGGACATAATCTCAAGATTCATGAGTTCGAACCCCATGTAAGGCTCTGTGCTGACAGCTGGAAGCCTGGAGCCTACTTCGGATTCTCTGTCTCCTTCTCTCTCTCTCTGATCCTCCCCTGCTTATGCGCGCTCGCTCTCTTTCTCTCTCTCTCTCTCTCTCTCTCTCTCTCTCTCTCAAAAATAAACAAACATTAAAATTATTTTTTAATAAAGGGGACCCCAGAAAGCCCCGTCCCCTCCCCCCATGTGGGGACACTGGGAGAAGACGCATCTGTGAACCAGGAAGCAGGCACTCACCAGACACCGACTCCGCCACTGGGACCTCCCACGTCCACACCCAGGGCGGTGAGAAGTCCGTGCCCATTGGCGAGCACCAGGTCTGTGGCATTTGTCCCAACAGCCCAGACCGGCTAAGACGAAGGTCGTGCTCTGTTCTCTCCATCTGGTCTTGTCGAGAGAAATACTAGTCCCTCAGTAACAGAGGCTCATGGTCTGTGATGATTCCAGAGAGGATGGCGTACTCCCCTCGGCAGGAAGAAGAGCCACGGCTGGTTGGCAACGAGAAGGGACCAGGGTGCGAGCAGGGTGTGAGCGGCGCCACCACAGGCCCGTCCCTCTCCGGGCTCCTGCGGTAGTTGAGGCGAGGGTGGCTGTGGCTCTAGAGATGCTCAGACACGTTCACGCCCCTGCGTGTAGAAGTCTATGCCTCACGGATCTTTGTCAGCTCACCCAAGTTGTAACCAACTTCAGCACCTGAACAGAGTCCGCATGGTCTTGGCCACACCTCCCGTTCAACAGAGAATAATGAACTTTCTGGTATGATTCTCCCATCAAAAAAGTGTATTGCCTGTTTTCTTACCATTGCAGATGGTAAGACATGACAAATGTCATTGAAACACATTATTATAAAGGATCTACATAAAATACGGCAGCAGAAGCCATAGCCGCTACTCAGGGAGGGTCCCCTACCTGGAGGCCCCTGTGCGCGGGGCCTGAGAAACGCTTTCCCACATCTTCATGGCAGCCCTGAGTGGTGACGGATATTAGGCTCAACTGTATAGAAAAGCAGACCAAACATCATCTGTTCAGTGAAGAGGTGAAGTTCAATCCCTCTAGGTCCAAAGCCAACTTCTCCCCGCACCATCGCACCTGAGCTAGGTTTCTGGGACATGCAAGAATGCACGCAGCACTGCCACACACTCAGGAGCCATGCACGCCGTGTGCCTCCCCGTGAGGCTGGTGCACATCCACCTGGGGGGTGACAGCTCTGAAGACGCAGGCTCCCTCAGCCTTGCACCGCCCAGGGGGCCACCGGGTCCACCGCTGCTCTGTTCTTCACATGCACAGCCACCTACAGGCTCTGCACACGTGAGCACGTGTGAATGCCAAGACCAGAAAAACAAGACTGCGAGGCGGGAGGCAGGGACAGTGAGTATGTGACGCTGCCCGGGTCTGAGGAACTGTCATCATATCCAGGGAAGAAGCGGTCCCCAGGCTCGGGGGTGTGTGTACTTAGCAACCATCTGCGGGGCCGACCTGGGCTCAGTGCCCTGGCTGTGCCTCGTCAGGGAGCCGCGCTTTACTCAGAGAGACGTGAGGTTGTTCACAAGTAGTTCAGGGCTCCATCGAGGGCAAACACAATTGCGAGAACATTAGATTCCCATGAGCCGTATCACACGCACGCAGACTGGCCGTGTTCTCCACGTGTGGCACGCGGCCTGTGTTAGGGTGGGCACCACGTTACCCGTCCGAGCATCTGAGCCTGTGGCTGCAGACAGAGGCGGACAGGTCAGTGTGCCCGGACACTCAGGGATTCCAAACAGAATCAAACAAACTCACGAAAGATACTGGCTCATAAAAATATACAGATTTATAGAAGACTCTGAAATTAGCCTGGGAAAAAAGTGAAGATCAAGTCATCCTTACTGAACTCCATGGAAAAAGTCATCCTTTAAGTTCATTACCAAAAATATCTAAAATCCCCAGTGGGCAGGACGAGACCAGCCCACCTTTTCCTTTGTCCCTACAAACAAAACTTTCTCTTTCACACCACCACACCACGGGAGAGGGGAGACGTGTCCGGGCGGTTGGGCCAGCTTTCCGGGAACCCCGCGAGCTCCATCCGAGCCTGACCCCAGGCGCCGTGTCTTCTGACGGGGCTATTTGCTCAGGGGCGGGAGACATTCAGGTTGATTCAGATGATATTATAGTCTCATTTTGCTAAAGGATGACATGGAAAAATGATTTAGGGTCTTCTCCTGAGGTCCTGTGAAATGGCTGGTGTTTGTGGAATCGCACAAGTGCCATGACCGTGTCACATGTCTTAAACCATCTAACTAGACGTGGAGGTGAATCTGGACCCTCACTGCCACCAGCTCCCCTCCCTGGTCTCCACCACGCACACCCTTCCCCATCTGCAATCCATATACCGCATTCCAGTGAGAATTTCATTTTCCTTTTAACCAGCTTGTTAGAGGAATAACAGGCAAATAGTGAATGCTTACTTCAAGGGTGACTTACCGATGTTGAGAACTCAACTTAATGAACTTTGACAAATGTGTTTACAGACCTGTTACCCACAACCATGACAGGGGTAATGCTTCCATTGCCTGGAGTGTTCTGGATTCAGCCTTGCTGTCAATCCCCTTTCTCGGCTCCCAGCCGTGATAAACACGGGTCTGAGTCCTCTCCCTATAACTTGGCCTTTTTCAGAGAAACCTGTAGCTAAGGTCATACTTGTGGGGTCTGCAGGGTCTGGTGTTGCTTCAACGCAGCGTAGTACTGAGACTCACCAACGCCACAGAACCAATCGCCCGATTTTCATGCTGAGTCTCCATCGAGTGTGTGGATGTGTATCATTTGTTTATCTGTTGAAAAATTGGTGGACACAGATTTTTTCCTCCAAAGTTTGGTCATCGTGCCTGAAGCAGTTGTCCATATTCATGCACAGGTGTGTGGGGTTTTTTTTTTAAAGCATATTTATTTTGAGAGAGAGAGACAGATCGTGCGTGCACACAAGCTGGGGAGGGACAGTGAGAGAGGGAAAGAGAGAGAATCCCAAACAGGCTCTGTGCCGTCAGCCCTGAGCCCCAGGCTCAAACTCAAGAAATGTGAGAACATGACCTGAGCTGAAGCCAAGAGTTGGACATTCAACTGACGGAGCCCCCCACATGCCCCCAGATGTATGCTTTTAGGTCTTCATCTTTCTTGAGAAAATGCGTCTATTGAAATTGCTGGTACTTATAAATTAATGTTAGATTGTGGAGGAAACTACCCACTATTTTCAAAGTGGGCTGTACCATTTTGTATTTACAGCAATGATGTAAGAGTACCACATCCTAGCACATACTTTTATTGCCAGTTATCAGTTGTTTGTTTTGGCTTTAATTTCCAATTCATTAATTACTAATAAGATGAAACATCTTTCCATGTGCTTATTGAACATCTATATATCCTTGATAAAGTGTTCAAGTGTTTTGCCTGTTATATATTGGATTCTCTTTTTATTCTAGAGTTTGAAAAAAACGTTATATGTTTTTGTTACTAGTCTCTTATCAGATGTGTTTTTCAAATATTTCCTCCTAATCTGTTTTGTCTTTTCATTTATTCAATAACACTGTCTTTCAAAAAGCAAAGTGTCTATCCATTTTATCATGGTTTGATGTATGAGTTACAGGTCATAGTTTATTTTTGTACAAATGGATGTCCGGTTGTTCCAGAACCGTTTGTTTGAAAGATTACCCTTCTTATTAAACTGCTTTTGCTCATTGTCAAAAATCAGTGAATGTTATTTCTATTTTGTTCCATTGATTCACATATCAATAATCATGCCAATATATACCATCTTGATTATTCTACCTCTACAGAAAATGCTGAAATCAGGCAGTGCTTTTTTTCAAAATATTTTGGCTATTTTTGGTCATTTGTTTTCCATGTAAATTTTGGGGAAAGCTTATAAATTTCAACAAAAACAGACTGTGGCAAATTTGGTTGTGTTGAATCTATAAATCAGTTTTCGGACAATTAATGACTTTACATGATTGACTATTATATCCATAAACAAGGTATATATATCTTTAAGAAATTCAGTTAGATTTTAAAAATTTATCTCAGCAACCTTTTGTGGTTTCAGTAGAGAGATCTTATACATGTGTTTCCATTGCTATAAAAAGCTACCCACATACAGCTTTATCCCTAATTATTCCATAATTCTGATGCTATTGTTAACTCTCATATTAATTTCAATTTCAGCTTTTTATTGGTAATATGGAAATGATTGGTTTTTGTATTTTGAGCTTTTTTCTTGAGAATTTTCTAAACTTACATAGACTGGTGGCAGTTCTTGCAGAATCTTTTCGATTTCTTTGTAAGTAATTTTATTTTCCATACAAGACACTTTTAAGTTGCCTGTCTAATTTCTATGCTTGAAAAAAATAAAAATATTTTTTAAATGTTTATTTATTTAGAGAAAGTGAGAAAGCAGGGAGGGGCAGACAGGGAGAGAGAGAGAGAGAGAGAGAGAGAATCCATCCTCTGCTTAGAGCCCCATGTGGGGCTCTATCTCGAACAGTGAGATCATGACCTGAGCCAAAATCAAGAGTCAGACGCTTAACCGACTGAGCCCCCCAGGCACCCTAAAAAAAGCTTTATCTTGCCTCCTTTGCTCAGTGTTGAACCTGAGAGAGGAGGGCAGCTCTTCTTGCAAAGTTTCTAATCTTTGGGGGAAAGTCCTTCACAGTTAACTATGTTTCATGTAGATTGAGGAAGCTTTGTCATCAGGGAGAGAAGTCGCCTTCTCTTCATACTTTGCTGAGAATTTTTATCAGGAAAACTGTTTTTGGTCCAAATCATATAATATAGTCAAGTAAGTTTTCTTCATAATCTCTTGATATACAGAATTTCAGTGACCGATGTTCAAATGTTGATACAGCCTTACATTTCTGGAAAGAATTTCAGTGGGTCATCGTGCATTTCTCTCACGCTGCTGGCTTGTTAATAATTGGAATGGTTATGTTCACGTGGAGTACTTTTCCGGAGGGTTTGTGTGTGTGTGTGTGATGTTTTTGTACACGTCTGCTTCCAGAATAGCTCTAGTCTTCGAATTAAGTGGATATCTGTCCTCTCCTGTTTTATTTTCTAAAAGACTTTATGTTGAATGATGACTATTATATTTTCCATAAGTCCTTTAGTAGATTTGATCAAGGAAGACATGTGGGATGGGATTTCCTTTCTTTAGTGGATCCATGGTGATTCTGGTTGTCCATCGCTTAGTGGGTGACCTTGCAACAGTTTCTATTCAACCTATTCAATATATTGCCTTACAGCTATTTTAATGTTTTTAAAAATAATTTTAATGTGGGCACCTGGGCGGCTCAGTGGGTGAAGCAACTTACTCTTAACTTCGGCTCAGGTCTTGACCTCACACTTTGTGGGATCGAGCCCCAAGTCAGGCTCTGCACTGACAGCACTGAACCTGCTTGGGATTCTCTCTTTCCCTCTCTCTCTACCACTCCCCTGCTCACATGCACTCTCTTTCTCTCTCTGAATAAATAAGTAAATAAACTTAAAAAAATAAAATAAAATAATTTTAATACCACTAAGGTCTATGGGGATCTCACTCTTTAATTCCTAATACTGGAGATTTGTATCTTTCTTTTTTTCCTGATCACTTTTGCTAGTTTTAATGGTTTTATCAACTTTACAAAGTTTTTGCTTCACTGATTTTCTCTGCTTTTTGGTTTTCTATTTCATTGACTTTTGCTCTAATCTTTATAACTTCCTTTTTCCATTTAAGGGGTGCCTGGGTGGTGCAGTCAGTTAAGCGTCAGTCTTTGGCTCAGGTCATTATCTCATCGTTCGAGCCCTGAGTCAGTCTCTGTCCTGATAGATAGCTCAGAGCCTGGAGCCTGCTTTGGATTATCTTTCTCTCTCTCTCTCTCTCTCCTTCCTCACTCATACTCTCTCTCTCTCTCTCTCTCTCTCTCTCTCAAAAATAAATAAACATTAAAAATTTTTAATAATTAGCTTCTCTTTTTCTATTTTCATAATTTGGCAACTTGTATCTTTGATTTGAGGCTTTTTCTCTTTTCTAATATAACGTTCATGCATCAGATTCCCCTCTAGGTACTGCTTTAGCTGAATCTCACCCAATTTGATTCATTCGCTTCATTTTTATTCAATTAAAGTATATTATAACCTCCCTAAGAATTCTCCTATGACCATTGGATTATGTAAAAGAGTGTTGTTTGATTTTCAAATATTTGAATATAGTCCTTTGCCTTCCTGACATTTTTTTGTTTAATTCTGTTGTGTTCACAGTAGGATTTCAGTGCCTCCACTTATGTTGCTATGTGTTTCATAGCCAACAAGATCATCTGTCTTAATAACTACTCCGTGTGCACTTCAGAATTACGAGTATCTCTCTGCTTTTGGAGTGGAATGTTCCCCGAATGCCCGTTAGGGAAAGTGAGGATGAGAGTGTCACTCAGGGCTTCTGTGCTGTCACTTCTTGTGTGTCTGCACTCTACCGATCACTGAGGTAATTTTGGATCCGACTGTTTCACCTTTCAGTTCTGTGAGATTTTCCTGGAGTCTGCGATTAGTTAGGAATGTCCTCTCTTCCCGATGAATCGGCCTCTTCATTATTGTGTGATGTCTCTCTTTTTCTTGGTAATATTCCTCATTACACACACGACTTGAATATTAACAATTAATTAACAATAACACACACTTGTTTATACATATATGTATGTCTTTTTAAAAATAATACTTCATAATTTTAATACGGTCTTCAAATATGTAAGGCAAATATGTAAAGGCAAACATATATTTAATACAATTCTAAAGGAGTTTCCTGTATGAATATCAACTGACAACTTTGAATAACTTAAGAGCTATATCAAGACACACATCACAATTAAATAGTCTTCTATTTGATTCCTCTGAATAAATCTTGTGTTCCTCACCCACAAACCAGCTCATGTATCAGCAAATACTTAGTGGAAACATTGTTTGTGCACCATAATTATTTGAGATCTTGGTAACTAAGAGACCGTTTAACAAGTTAAAACTCAGATTTGCAAGGATATACCCCTGAAAGGACTCAGAAAATAATTCCTATGGTGACAAGTAACACTGACTTCTGAAAATGCGTATGGCGTTCAGGTAACCTGTCCGGTCGTCACTTAGCCGGTTGGGATAGTAATGAGAAAACGCTGTCGCAGAAACGCTGCCTGCAAACCATGTACAAATGCTTTGGTTTCGCTCCTAAGTGGGGCTGGAGACTTCTGTTTACGTTCCCTTCGAGCACCGGAATGTTCTCCTCGCCTCCGCGGCCTGCTCCCGGGAGGACTGTGCGAGGCGGCCTCCCCCTGCCGGGAGGTCGGCCTCGGGGCCGCGGGGACCGGCCTGCACGCAGGGGTGCAGACCCACCCCCGGACCTGGGAAGACCCTGAGTCCCGCGCCGATTCCGTTCCCTACGTGCTCACGCTCAGGGGCCTCGCTCTGTGAGGACAGAGGAAGCGTCCGCCGTGACCCGCCGTCTGAGGCCGGAAGCGTCGCTGTGACCCGGCTGGCGGCGTCTGAGGAAGGACCGTAGGACACAACAAGCCTTCAGTGTCGCTGTGACGGACACCCCAGCGTTCACCGTAAAGGCAGCACAACCCCAGGGAAGGACCACAGGGCCAGAGGGCGGGGGGTCCTTTCCAGCTGCTCCCGTGGCCCCTTCTGCCTGCCAATCAGGGCCTGACAGAACTTTCCAGAGGTTCGATGAGAAAGCGGGAGAGTCGCTGAAACGACGTGAACGCCAAGAGAGCGTTTGTCGTAACAGAGGAGCTTGGCCATCGGGACGGAAAGAGGCCTGAGAGCAGAGGGCGCATGTGGGAGACAGAGGCCCCTGAGAAGGGGCGAATCGGACCCCGGCCGGACGCGGATTTGCCCGAGGTCCTTCCTGCCGAGTCCAGTGCAGTCGTCGTGAGCCTCGCCCGCAGGTACGCAGCCTCCGACGACAGCGCCCGGAGTTCCAGGTTCGAAGGCCTTTAGGGGTGCCGCCGTCCACTGGCGATGGGAAGTCCTTGGCCACATCGCATCCGAGCTGGATTCCTGAGCTCAGAGCAGCCGGGCTCCGAGGCTGAGCGGGGTGTCCCTGTGGAGCCACGTGGGGTCAGGGCCTGCTCTGAAGTCCACGTTCAGGTGTCGGTCGTCAGAAACAGGTCGGGGGAATGAACCACCTGCCTCTGTGACAGGTTCACCTTCATGGACTTGAAACACAGGCTGCATCTCTCCCAACTTCCCATCTCTCCTCCCGGACCTCCCGTTCTGTCAGCAACCGTTCCAGAGAGTGTCACCCTTCTGGACGCCGTTAAAAGGATCCCACTTTGTCTGCATCTCTACTGGTGCACGACGTTGAGAACTATTGTCTGAAGAAGTTGCAGGAAGGGAAGGAGGTCCCCCGGCATGCTGCCCTGGTGTCTGCTTCAGGGACACATCACCCTTCATGGCAGACCCTCAATAAGCGTGATCAGATCTCCCCGTGTTTCTAGAATTCCAAGACAAAGTCTTCATCTGCTCCGGAAAGGTTACGCGCACAGGGAAGGGAAAATGTCCAGAAATGAAAGTACCATTTGATTTTCATACCCTTGAATTGACTTTTAAGAAAGTAAAGTTTCTTCAATTCCCAAAAGAAGTAGATAAGAAAAATAATTCTTGAAACTTTTTGGTCCAAAATGCTATGAATAGATTATTCCTCTACTGAAGAAAGGATTTTAGAAACCACATATCCGAATACACATCTTCAGCCCCAGACAAGGCATTTCCCCTATTACACATACATATTAATAGAACTTTCATAGAATACTGGATCCTTTGAACTTTATCTTCATTAAATCTGAGAAATGTAAAAATCCAAATTCTTGAATAGGTCATCATTTCAAGAAACATGAATTATGCCAAATATTGGTGTTTTAAATAATATCAGCTGATAAAATCAATGTTCTTTCATTTCTGTGCATCATGTGCCTTCTAGCAGCGGGGTGGTAATTGCATGGATGAGGAGGGAGCCGGCGACGGGAGGAACCGTGGGCTCCGAGCCGCATGCCGTTGCCTGAGGCTTGCAGCCACTGCGTAGGATCCTGTGAGATTGGGAAACTGTTGAACTGCTCGCAGACGCTGTTTTCTCCCATCGGACGCAAGCCCGGGACTGCAAGCCAGTGCTGGGAAAGGGAGGGTCCCCAGGAAGCCCCCCATATGCACGGTGCACACGCTGGGCTACATCTCATCCTGAGCCGGGGTGGCCACCACCAAGGAGGTGAAGAACCGGTGGGAGGCTCAAGGGAGGGTTTTGCAAGCCCTGCCTACCCAGTTTCCCACGTACCAGGCTGGGAGTCCACTGAGTGCCTCACCCCCTCCAGCCCGACTCTGTCTGCCCCAGGCCGGTGCAGGCACAGTGGCAGGTGCAGTGCTCCCCGGTACAGGGAACAACATCTCTCCATCCCCTCCCAGGCCTGCCCAGGTGGGGCCCTCGTGTGCGGGTCCCCAGCCACTGGCGAGGGCGTCCCGGTCCGGGTGGCAGGATGGTGGACACGGTGTGACAGGTGTCCAGCACCGGAAGGAGGAGCAGCAAAGGACGACCTGCTGGCACTCCTCGTTTTGCACGCGAGGGGACGGCAGGGGAATGGCAGAAACACAGAAACTATCTTCCACGACTGTGATCCTTGAAAGCGGAAAGCTGGGTCTTAACGCCACCTTATTTCCGAGGCATCATCCTGCCCAACTTTGAGGACCACACACTAGAAACGGAGCAGAGGAGACATAACCTTGTTTACGTCTCCTGTGGTTTCTCAGCGTTAGAAAACCAACATGGCTGAGGTGCCCGGTGGATCTGTCCGTCCTCACTGTGGAATCTCGGTGCTCGGCACTCGGTGTGCACAAAACAGGGTTGTGGAGGCAGCCAGAGCCAGTTAGGGGGAAGGAGGCCCCAGCAGCCTGCACGTGAAATAGCAGATGATGCTCCAGCCCCCGTGAACCATCTCTGAAAGACTTTGCTGGGACCAAGAGCATGGGGAGACTTTTGCAAACTGATTAATTGAATATTTAACAGCCTGTTTTCATGTATACTTTACTCAATTTATATGAGCAATTACTGAATGTGTGTGTGCAAATGGATGCAGCTGCGAAGCCTAAGGTAGTTGTTTTTTCATTAGATCTACCAAATTTGAATCCGGAAATAGGTGTAAAAGTCATGTTTGGCATAGCTCTTCCTGCTAATGATAAACACGACCCAGCCTCCTATATTTGAATAAGGTTATTGGGAAGGTCACTTACACCAAATAAACTAATAGGATTTGAAATGCATGAAATCCTGTTTTACAGTTTAAAAGCAAGAAGAGAACAAATCTTAATCACTTCCCACCTTGATCAGTTCCTGACGCCTCGACTGTTTTAAATTAGTTGTGTAGAGACAGGCCACAGGAGTTCGGAGAGCAGTGCATTGGGACATAGTCACAGCAATGATGCTAAAACACATGTAAGTTACTGTACAAAGTGGATGCCATTTTCTTTTCCATACAGTTTTTTGGGTTTTTTTTTTTTATTGCATGCTGGAATTTAAAAGTTGGAGAAGACAGGGACACCAGGGTGGCTCAGTCGGTTAAGATTCCAGCTTCGGCTCAGGTCATAATCTCACAGTTTGTGGATTGGAGGCTGCACTGGGCTCTGTGCTGACAGTGTGGAGCCTGCTTGGGATTCTGGGTCTCCCTCTCTCTGCCCCTTCCCTTCTTGTTCTCTCTCTCTCTCTCTCTCTCTCTCTCTCTCTCTCTCAAAAATAAATAAACATTAAAAAAATTTAAGTTGGATAAGACATTTTAATGCTGTGATAGATAACTCCATCCAAATTTGACTTAGATTTCAACTGAGAAATTTCGGCTGTATCTCCATTTTGTCTGAGTCCAACCCTGGTACCTACATGTAGAACCATATAAAACAGACTTCATATATAAATAAGAAAAAGATGTTATCTTTTAAGTACTGATTACCTTCAAGCAAGGAGAATTTTGTGGCACATTTGTGCGGACACCTCCAAAATCTTGACCAGATATTGAATATATTAGAAGGTTATTGGTAAATTTATGTTCTTGGGAGTTTTCTTCATGTTTTAAATAGTAAACTAATTCAAGAAGGGTCGATCTGATCATTTTTTAAATCATTTGAATGCAGACAGAAGTGATGATGTGGGGGTTCATTTGAGGGCTTTCAAATCAAGCAGAAGTGTCTACATTCATGTATTTTAAATCGTTAGCAAGTGAATGGCACCATCCTGGTTATAAATCCCAGATATTTCCAACCATTTCATCTTCATTAGCAGACCTCAGAAAGGGTCAAGGTGACATGCTCCTGACACGTAAAACAAATCCTGCAAATTTCAACTGGTTCGAAGCGTTGCCACAGAGCCCAAACTACCCCGGTGAGAATTCGTAAGGGCGATTCGTGCCTGCAACCCAACACTGGGTTTCCATTTTATTGTTTCTCTTGATTTATAAATCACCTTGGAAACTTTTGACCACGGAGTCCTATTATCTTGCTGTTAGGACTTCATGAGTTCCAAGTTTCCCTCTGACTGAAGTATTCTATAGTTGGTAGAATTCAGTGACAACCCACAGCCACAGATTGCTTGGACATCTCCAGACAGAGCCCGAATGCACGCTGTAATAGGAGTCAGGCCAAACAGGTTTCATGTGGAATCACAGACTCGTGCACTGTGTGTGCGTGTGTGTGTGTGTGTTAGTACATCAGTGACATCATTCAGCTTTCCCCCATCACTGTGTTTCGTTTTGTGGTGATGGCTGACGGTTTCTGAGCACTCACAGACGTGCCCCGCACTGCATAGACTGGTTTATGTGTGTGTTGTTCGTAGAATCTACAACACAGCTCTACACTATGAGGTTATTATTATCCCCATCAGCAGATGAGACAATGTCAAGGCCCAGGGAAAGGAACTAACTTGCTCAGGGCCCGCAGCAAATAAATGGCGGACTGATAATCCCTTGGGGGCAAAGCTCAAAGCATCAGGGGATTACATTCATTCAGAATGTCAGAGTGTTGAATCCAAATATCATCATTAATTAGGCTTCCGGACTTGACTTCTGGTGTTTATAGTTGTGCATGTATTAACGTGAAAGTTGGGGGGGCGCCTGGGTGGCTCAGTCGGTTAAGTGTCCAGCTTTGGCTCAGGTCATGATCTCGCAGTTCATGGGTTCGGGCCCCACATTGGGCTCTGTGCTGTGATCTAGCTCAGAGCCTGGAGCCTGTTTCAGATTCTGTATCTCCCTCTCTCTCTGACCCTCCCCTGATCACACCCTCTCTCTCTGTCTCTCAAAAATAAATAAAAACAATAAAATAAGATAAGATAAATAAATTCCACATATGACTGAAATCATGTGGTATTTTTCTTTTTCCTGATTAACTTATTTCATTAGCATAATACATTCTAGTTCCATTCACGTTGTTGGGAATGGCAAGATTTCATTTTTTTTTTGATTGCCAAGTAATAATTGTATATATGTACCGCATCTTCTTTATCCATTCATCCGTTGTTGGACATTTGGATTCTCTCCATAGTTTAGCTATTGTAGATAATGCTTCTCTAAACATTGGGGTGTATGGGCCCCTTCAGATTTGTATTTCTGTATCCTTTGGGTAGATATCTACTAGCGTGATTGCTGGATCATAGGGTCGTTTTGTTTTTAGTTACTTGAGGAAACTCCATACTGTCTTCCACAGTGGTTGCATGAGTTTGTCTCCTCACCAACAGCTGCTTTTTCCTGAGTTAATTTTAGCCATTCTGACAAATGCGAGGTAGTATCTCATCGTGGTTTTCATTTGCATTTCCCTGACAATGCGTATGTTTTAAAGTCCTTAGCTTGTGCTCACTACACTTGTGGTGTAGAAGGAAGGTTGCATCACTAGTCCCTGGGGAGTCAATGAGCAGCCCAGGACCTCCAGGCCCCTTCTGAGGCAGTTCCTGGGAGCTACACGTCAAAGTGGGTTTTTAAATCTTCATTAATGCATTACTGTGCTGATCTATTGGTGCCTAGTTTGGCATCATTGTTAATCTCTTAGAAACAAACAAACAAAAAGAACAGGATTATATTAGGCATGCTAGAAACACTGATAGGCCAAAACATGGCGCCAAATCACGTTGGGAGTGACTGAATACAGCTGCATTGATTCCAGCTCACCTATTTCTTCTCGGGCATCCATGGCCTCTGGCTGGGGCGCTGACCTCAGCCTCATGACTTTCCTGTGCCCCGTGTGGCCACCAGGCGGTTTGCTGAGACTGCAGCCGTCCATGGGTCCAGCCGTCACTGCTAACTGACACTGTCCAATGACAACTCCTTGGCGGCCAAGCCTCTGGGAACTGAAACACGATTGTCCATGATTCTCCAGGCCTTTCTACTCAAACTTCCTTTGGAAGTGATCTCACCAACCATCGCTCTGATGACTGTGTGTAGAAATGAGCCAGCTTTGTGGAGCCAATCCATTAAATCCGGCATCGAGCAGATAGAGCCATTTCTTCTATATTGCCTGCAATAGAATATATTCAGAGCGCTCCATATTTCATTGTAATTATCAGCAAAATGATTTTCATTGAATTTCATTTCTTCTCTTAATAAAAAGAGCCTTCAAAATGAATAATACAAATTTTTCCACTCATTTTTTATGCTTATAATCCACAATACATTTACCAGAAAAGAAATGATCCCCAAAGTGAATCACAAAGGTCATTCACTGTGGGGTTAAGATACATTCTTTTTATTTCTATAAAGGTTATATGAATTCTTCTATGTATTAAACTATCCAGACCCCCACAAATCATTAGTCAATGCATGAAATGGGATCTAGGGTTATTTTTTATTGTTTACAGATGTGTGTGCTGCCTTTGAAGTGCAATTTAGAAAACTCCGGCATGTTTAGTTTATTCGCTTATAAAAAGTCTATTAAAGTCTTCTCAAGAAGCTTTGTATAAATTATCAAGTTTGTGTGTTTTCAAAGCCGTTTAGGGAAGTGAGGCTGTGGCAATTAGATTATGTGATGTGCCCTGTGTTTATTCAAACTGTATCTGTGGACAGAGGCTGAAACAGGCTCTGAAATATACAGACACACCGCGTGCACCAGAGACAAAGAAACCCCATCTTCGCCGTTCCGGTCTGAAATCCATACTTCTATTTTGAAAAGCTAAGCCTACAGCTGTCTCCCGCTCCAGCTCTGGTTTCGTTAGTGAGTTTACTCTCCCCCACCCCCAGCGTTCCGAGGAAAATCTTGGGGGCTCATTCCCAAATAGGCTCTGGCCTCTGGAGATGCTGCATCTTTAATTTTCTGCTCACTGTGACTGACAGCTTATTACTGAAGGTCATGTGGGACTTGGAGACCAGTAACTAAGTGTATTTCACCACTTTGTTAAGTGCTTTAACCTAACAACATCTAATATGGAATATCATTTTATAGTTACCATTACTGGACATGAGTACCTGTGTTTTGATAGCCCCATAAAGAATTCAGTACTTAAGAATTTTCTTTGCTTTGTTTTCACTTACATGAAATATCCAGGTTCTGCAGTTAGACTGACTGGATTCAAATAATACTTCACCACTAGTGCTCCGTGAACCCGGAGAATTCACCTACCGCTCCATGCCTCAGACTCCATCCATAAAACAAGGGTATTAATAGAGTGTGCCTGCATGCTTTTAATATTCAGAGACAGACAGGTGATGATGATGATGACAGATAGATAGAGAGATGATGAAGATAGGCAGATGCGCATATATATCATACTAAATTATGACAAAGCCATAAATGAATAGTAATCATTGTTATTATCATCATCACTATAATCATTTTATTCCAGATATTCTGAAGAACACAGTATTAACCTATTATACTATAAATTTGTAAAATGTATCTCAGATCAAATATACAAGTAAATACATATATATAATTTTATCTATATATAGCATATTTATAATCTATGTATATTGTATGTAACATATATACATATACATGTATACAGATATACACACATCACAGTGTGTATATATCTATATGTATCGTGTATACACATATATATTTAACCTTCATTGGCTTCTCCAGGCCCCTCACTGCCGGGGAGCTCACTCACTTGCCTGCACGAAGCGTCTTCCTCCTGAATCCCCAGGACATCCATGACCTCTGCGTTGGAAGGCCCCTGGGGCCAGCGTCTCACCAAGGCTGCTCTGTCTGCCGCCACCACAGCAATGTTCAGGTGCAAACCAAGAACACCATTCCCAATGCTCCTAACCCCCAAAACTCACAGGGGACAGATGCAGATGTGGCTTTGACTTCCCGAGGTTCACCCTGAGAAAGGTGTGCCGCATGGTTTCTCCCCGTTGCTGTCTCACGGTCACCAGAGCTGGAATAGACATGCTCCTCCTGAAATCATGCAAGATCTGAGTTCTCTGTCCAGCACACCTGGCCTTTCTCCACAGGGCAGAGGAGAGCAGGATGCCAACGCCAGCAGCCCAGCTGGACCTTCCCTCGCCACCAAAACCACCACCGCCCACAGCTCCATGCCCGGAATTCCATCAGACGTCCTCAAACATAGTTCGTCAATTGTGTTCAAACGTACTGAGCTCCCAACTTCAAGTCAATGCACTGTTTTCTGCACACGTGAAATGCAGAGACCCCCGGCCGGCGCTTACATACATCGTCTCGTTGGTGGTTCACTCACGCACGGAGCAAATGTTCAGTGTGGGGGAAGCCAGGCACTGTTGTAAGCGCAGAACTGTTCGCATTGTAGGAATAGCGGGGACCTGGCGAAAACGTTCACGGACCGACTATGTAAGCCCCACTTAGAGGCATGGAAACAAAGGCCAAATGAGGGATGAAGAAACCAGCTAGGTGTCAATCTCTCCTGCACGCCTCAGAGAGTCCCGATGCCCTTGCTTCTCAAGCCAGGAAAACTGTGCCTGGCAGGACCACAATGCCCTGTTTATAGCAAGGCACCGAAACATCTCGAAGGAAAACATGGCTGGTGGAATTCTCATCTCTCTATAGATTTTCCATGTCTTCCTCCCCACCCCCCGCCCTGATACAGCCAGGGAAGGCTCACTCCTGTTGGTTTTCCCCACTTCCTAGGTGGTGGGACCTACCCCCACCCCAAAGACCTCAGCAGTAGTCAAGGTGGGCTTTCCCTGGCAAGTTCACTAGGCAGAGTCTGAACCCTAAATGCTGTCTCCCCAACAGTGCAAGAATGTGAAGGGGCCCTTGGGTGGCTCAGTCCGTTGAGTGTCCGACCAGCTCAGGTCATGATCTCACAGTTCGTGGGTTCAAGCCCCGCATCGTGCTCTGTGCTGACAGCTCAGAGCCTGGAGCTGCTTCAGATTCTGTGTCTCCCTCTCTCTCTGACCCCCACCCCGCTCACACTCTGTCTCTCAAAAATAAACATTAAAAAAAAAAAGAATGTGAAAAAAATCCATGTTGCTTTTCAAAGTGTTTGGTGTTGTGGTGTAGATGCCTTCCCCATGAAACTTCAGAATTTCACACGTGTCTTGACTGGAAAACCAGCCATGTATGCCTTTTGCTTATTTTTTAATCTTTTGAAGAAATGTACTTCTTGGGTCAAAAACAAAATTTCCCAAGTGAAGAACCTCAGAGAAGGCATGAAGGACTATGAACGCCAGAGAAAGATACTTAGAATCAGACACTTCTCTACTATCTTGTTGTGTCCCCGCTGGTGCTGGCACTGCTGGCGGCCTCTCGGGCAATTAGTGACCCACTGGGGACCTCGCTGAAGAGGAGGCCATCTTTCCTGCAAGGGGAGGCATGTTAGGCCATTTTCATCTTTCAGAAACTTACAGAGTCCTCTCCAACTCTGCGACAGGAAAGCACTCAGAAGACCTCACACCTGTCCTTAGAACAAGAAAGAGCAGGAAAAATGGAAAACCATCAGAGAAGAAGCCAAACCATGCACAGAACCTGGAGGGGCCACGCTCGGGCTGAGAGCAGCTGACTGGGCAGAGCAGCTGGACTTTGCGGCGATTCTGAGGAAGCGCTGGAAGCTGAGGGTGGACAAGCAGGAGGGTAGAGTCTGTGGGGGCGTGGGCGGAAGGGGGCTCCCTTCTTCCCGGCTTTTACCTCCGGAAACAGGACGGAATGATCCCAGTGATGATCCAAGAACATCCCGATGTGGGTCTGGTAGGGGAGAGGGAAAAGTTACCACCTGAGTGAAATACACCCAGAATCCTCTGCACGACAGAGGCTGGCCCCCAGGGAGAGGGCTTGGCCAGAGTCTTATCCTGGGGGGAGCACATGACTCCCAATCCTGTCTTAGCAACTTGGGAACTAGCAGGGCCTGCTGTGCCCAGGGCTGCAAGCACAGCAGGGTGCTGTGGCCAGACAGAGATCAGGGCACTGGGAGCAGACTATACGGCAGGAAAGCAGGAAAGGTCCCAGCCCTGAGACACAGGCCACCAAAGTCAGAGGCTTAATTGGAACATCAATAGCACTTCAGCATAATGGCAGTGATTACCGTAAAATGAGCCCAGAAAGCAAGAAAAATACAGCATGAAAGAGCAGAAAAGTCATCAGAAGCAGACCGGACAAAGCAGGAATGTTGTCAGAGCGGGAAGTTAAAACAGCTGTGAGGTAGACGTGGTGTGAGAACAGATGGCCAACGTGCGCAGAGACGTGGGAATTCCAAGAAAGAAACAAACCTAGGAATAAACACTAACAACAATGCCTTCCATGTGCTCACGGATAGACGGGAGACCGCGAGAAAATAATCCGTGAACTTGAAAATAGGGTAAAATAGAAACTTTGCAAACTAAAACGCAAAGAGAAAAAGATAGTGAAAATATGAAAAGAACAAAATATCCAGCAGTCATGGACAATTTTATTTTTTTATTTGTTTATTTTTATTTTTATTTATTTTAGAGAGAGAGAGACAAAGTGTGAGCAAGGGAGGGGCAGAGAGAGAGAAGGAGACACAGCATCTGAAGCAGGCTCCAGGCTCCAAGCTGTCTGCACAGAGCCAGACGCCGTACTTGAACTGACAAACTGAGAGATCATGACCTGAGCCCAAGTCAGACACTTAACTGAAGGAGCCACCCAGGCATTCCAGTCATGGACAATTTTAAAGATTTAATATGCCCATACTGGAATACGAAAAGAAGGAAGGAAAGAAGGAAGGAAAGTTATACTTGAAATAACAGTGACTGATAACATTCCAAAATTAATGGCAGACACACAACCACAGATTCAAGAAGCTCAGAGAATACCCAGTAAAATAAATTCCAAAAGAAAAAAAATTTTTTTAAAGGAAAAGAAGGGGGGCGCCTGAGTGGCTCAGTTGGATGGGCGTCCGACTTTGGCTCAGGTCATGATCTCACAGTTCATGGGTTCACCCCGCATCGGGTTTCCTGCTGACAGCTCAGAGCCTGCAGCCTGTTTTGGAGTCTGTGTCTCCTTCTCTCTCTGCCCCTCCCCAACTTGTGCTCTGTCTCTCTCTCTCTCTCTCTCTCTCTGTCTCTCTCTCTCTCTCTCTCTCAAAAATAAATAAACTATTAAAAAATTTTTTAAAGGAAAGGAAGAAAGGGAGGGAAGAGGGAAGGAGGGAGAGCGGAAGACATGGAGGGAGGAAAACACTTCTATGCACATGAAACCCACAAGTTAGAAAGTCAAAGTTCTCCAAATATTCTAGAGGAACCAACATCCTACCTATAGAGGAACAAAGGTGAGACTTAGGTCAGACTTCTCGTCAGGAATCAGGTAAACCAGACACACATGGAGGGAAATGAACGTGCTGGAAAAACAAACAGGCAAGTGTACCCCTCCCAACAGTGTCTCATGAAGAGGCAGAGGTCAGAGGATGGAACGTTTTTCCGGAAGGCCCTCAGACCTTGAATGTAATCCCTCCCTTGGTCAGTGACCATCCTCCCTCCCTTCAAGGTCAACAAGCAAGAGTCCACAGATGGAAAGTTAGCATTTTAATCACAGGTGAGACTTGGGCCCCAAACTCCGTGTGCACAAGCTCCCATGCTTGTCGGTCAGCAGCCGATGAAGGACCCCAAAGAGGGAACCGCGGTGATGGCTTGTGTCTGAGGACCTAGTGCAGAGGGAAGACTGTGGGGCCAGGAACCACCCCTGTGTCCACAGGTCCCATGGCCACGGCATCACCGTCACCACGCTGACCCGCTCCGGGACCTCTTCGCTCAAAAGCCCAAATGAGAGTTTCCCTCCTGCAGTGAGTCATAGGGATGGTTCTGAGCTCACTGCTGACACCCTCCTCCCGATTCCCTGACTGGATTCTAGTACCAGACTCCGTACACACACAGACAAGCACACACGTAACAGGAATCCCTGGGGAATGGTCACGTCTTTGCCAAAAGATGAAAATAGCATGCTGTTCGTTCTCCAACTGGCTCATGTATGTTTACATAGAACAGAGAATAAATAGGTAAAATTGGATTCTGTTTTCATTTCCTCTTACAGAAAGGGTTGGATTCTTTTCTGTATCCCCCCCCCCCGTTTTTTTGTGTGGGATGGTTGATCTCTGTATTCTACACTGTTTTACCCTTTTTGATCCACATTAGGGTGCTGTGTAATTTCCAGGCCTTTACCCTCAGCCTCTGTTTATACATTTTCTGAAAGTTTATCATAAGTATAAGAGTATCTGTGCATCTCTGTAGAGATTTGCTTTCTACAGAGCCTCACATGACTTTGCTATCACTCTAGAAATTGTCTTCCTTTCCTGCTAATTTGCTGACCCGATCTCTCCTCCAGCTAGGAGAGATCGGGTCAGCAAATCACCTTATCACCCCCCGCTATCACCACCTTTATCTTATTCCTGCACACAGTAAGGGCGCTGAAGGCCATGTCCCTGCTTAACAGAACTGACTACTCTGGCACTGACGCCCCATTTGGGCAGAGATGTCGCCCTCATGGAAGCTGCCTGTGTAGAAAGAATCGAACATCTGGTAAGACACAAGAATATGGGGTGCTTAGAATATGGGCTTGCCATTTTATGCCAGTAAATACCATGCAGACCATACTTCTGAATTACCATACGACGTCTACCCAAACCCACAGAATTCAGTCACTGTGGTTGACAACCAAGTACCTGTCCTGGGAAGTGTAATGCATGAATTATTTAGAATCACTCTGCCAGCTGGTCCTTCTGTGTGTCAGGCATTATTCTAGTCTAGATCCCTAGCATTCCTGTGAAATTGTGTCATCTTTTAGCTGAGGTTTCCCTTAAAATCTTTTTTTTTTTAGACTTCCATTTCGTTGACCATAAAATCATGAAATCCTAGAGATGGAAGGGATTTCAAAGTCCATTCAGGTTAGAGCCCCTAGAATTCTTTAGGTTGTGATGTCCGGCCAGGATCTTCCTGGATTTGAACTGCATGAGACCAGGGTCTTCCTGGATGAAATGTGGAAAAGGCAAGGATGGGCTTTCCCTGAGGACAACCTGGAACCTGGGATTCTGCCTGTGTTTCTGTTTCTCTCTGTGGTGAGCCTCTTCCTCCCCCACAGCCTTTCAATGAGACGGGAGCTGACCCAATCTTAAGATCTCGTGAGCATAAGAGTCTCTTTTTCAGATCCAGTTTAGAATAAAGCACTACCAGGAATTTATACAAAGGATACAGAAGTGCTGATGCATTGGGGCACTTGTACCCCAATGTTCATAGCGGCACTTTCTACAATAGCCAAATCATGGAAAGAGCCCAAATGTCCATCCCCTGAGGAATGGATAAAGAAGATGTGGTTTATCTATACAATGGCATTGTACATATATTGTATGTGTTATATATATATACTACTTGGCAGTGAGGAAGAATGAAATCCTTCCATTGGCAGCAGCATGGATGGAACTGGAGGGTATTATGCTAAGTGAAATAAGTCAGTCAGAAAAAGACATTTACCATATGTTTTCACTCATGTGTGGAATTTGAGAAACTTAATGGAGGACCACAGGGGAGGGAAGGGGAAAATAGTTTCAAACAGAGAGGGCAGGAAACCATAAGGGACTCTCAAATACAGAGAACAAACTGAGGGCTGATGGGGGTGGGGGAGAGGGAGAAGCGGGGGATGGGCATGGAGGAGGGCACTTGTTGGGATGAGCACCAGGTGTCATATGTAAGTGATGAATCATGGGAATCTACTCCTGAAGCCAAGAGCACACCATACACACTGTATGTGACCTAACTTGACAATAGATTATATTAAATAATTTTTTTTAAATAAAGTGAACTAAATCAACTGAAATGAACCTTGGGTTGGATGTCTACCCTCATGCTAGGTTAGGGGGTCATGACAGATGGACTCCCTGGTGCTGGTCGTCCCATATTAATTGTGTGGTCCAAGCAAAGGCAGGATACATCTCCCTAGAGGCGGCAGGTGCTGTTCTCTAAGGAAGGAGATGGTATTGGGTTTTTTAAAAAAAGAAGGAAACAAATATTCAATAACACTTCATTTTGCCATTGACAATATCACACCATAGATGTTTAAGAGCCATCCCCTGAATGTACGTTGGTCATTGCTTATAAACGTAAGATTAGAATCTAGAGGTCTCCAAGCTCCAGGAAAAATGCATGTGTCCTTGACAAAAACATTTCTAAAAGTTCTGATTCCCATGGAAAGAATTTAAAGCGTGTTTGGTGACTGGAGGCCACGTGTCATCTCGACTGTCACCGCACAGTCACGTTACAGAGATGCATGTATGAGCGCGTCACATTCCTCTGGACTGAATGCGGCACATTCCTTGTGAAATACCCCTATTAAATGAGGTTGTTTTTCTATCATTTTATCTGTCTTGAAAAATAATTAGTAGGAAAAAGTCAGTTTAACTGGGATTCCAGTTAGACATTTTTAAATTTTTTGAAGATTTTTATACATTGTGTGAACTTGGAAGCTCTTTGTTAGCCGACAGCATTTTATTGTCTAATAAATAAACTTCACTCTCTAGCTAATAAGCCTGTGATAGTTTGTCCCTGTGTAAAGATAAGGAACAGGGATAAATAAACTAGTGAAAGTGTATACTTTTGATAAACTGATTTGTTTCATTTCTAATGGTGACATTTTTAAAATAATTTTTTAATGTTTATTTATTTTTGAGAGAGAGAGAGAGAGAGAGAGACAGAGCATGAGTGGGGGAGGAGCAGAGAGAGAGAGGGAGACACAGAATCCAAAGCAGGCTCCAGGGTCCGAGCTGTCAGCACACAGTCCCACACGGGGTCCTCACTGACTTCCCCCTTTCCGGAATATTCCATGGGGAGTTCCCAAGGTACAGCCTCCATGGTCCTCGCGATGCGTCTGCATTTCCGCCGCGACAGACGGCTTGGGGGCCGACGGCACCACCCGTGTGGCTCGGACGTGGGTCCAAGCTCTTCACCAACACCCCCGCGTCCCCCGTGGGTCCCGCGTCCCCACCATCCGCAGCCGGCAGGGGGCACTCCCGGAGTTGCCAGTGCATCCGGGCACCTCATTCCTGGGCAAACCCGGGACTCGGAATCGGAAGGAACTCCCAAGTCCGTCCTCCAGTTAGGACGGAAGCCGCTTCACAGTGCTCCGCTTTGTGCCTGATCTCTAAGGGCTACGTCCTGGGCAGGGGGTGAAGGACTCGCGGTTTGTGGACAGACAGGCCCCACCCCGCGTCCCTGGGACCCCTCACCAGCCTCCTTCCCACGTAGAGAGCGACTCGGCACAAAACGTCGTGACTGCTTTAGAACAAACTCCGCTCGGTTGCATCGCCTCGCATCACACGCGAACCGCAGGTGCCAGGGTCAAGGCCAGGCCGCCCCCCAGGCTGGAAGCCCCTCCTCCCGACCCCGCCCAACCAGCTCGCCCATGCTGCATTCCAGGAAAAACGTTGGAACGATCAGCTTGGCCGTCAGGAAAAGGACAGAGAAACGGAAGGGAACGGGACCCCGGCCCTGGGCTCCTGCCAAGGACGCGGAAGACGGGAAAGAGTGTGTCCGGGTGAAGTCCGCAGCGACAGCTCTGGCAACACCGAACCACTCTGATGGCTTCGGGTGTCACTCTGGAATTAGCTGCTGGCGGGAGACAGCCGGGGAAACACCTGTTATCGGTGCTCAGAACGGGCGGTAATGTAACACCTGCAGACGCCGGAGAGCACTAGCCGCGTGGGTGTCCACGGTAAGACGCATTTGCGGGAAACCGGGTAAAACATGGAGGCTTTATCAAAACGCTTCTCTCGCATAGTTTCTGCGTCTGCTCCAAGGGGCCCTACGTGGGACGAAAGACCGTTGGAGAAAGAGCTAATCAAACACATGACTTTAAACTGTCTAAGGACAGAGCGGCCGGGGGCTCCGTCGATGAAGCGTCCAACTTCAGCTCCGGTTCATCTCACGGTTCCCGGGTTCGGGCCCCGTGTCGGGCTCTGTGCTGACAGCTCAGAACCTGGAGCCACTTCGGATTCTATGTCTCCCTCTCTCTCCCTGCCCCTCCCCTGCTCGTGCTTTATTTCTCAAAAAGAAAATAGAAACATAAAGAAAAAAATCAAACAAACAAACGTCTAAGGAGTAGATGCTGGTGGCCGCCCTGTCGCAGGAGGAAGCGGGGTGGGGTACGGAGCCCCTCCCCCTCCCGGGAGCGGCGGGGCACCTGCCCGCCCCTGCGCCCCCGATGCACGCCCGGCGCCTCATCTTTTTCCCGCCATGGCTGGAAGATAGCGTCAGGACCCCTTTACCCTGGTTCTGCATCACTTGGCGGGCAGATCCCAGAATCGGACGAACACTCAAAATTTGTAAGGCAGCAAAATGCAACCTGACCTGAAATGACGCTTGTTCGAGTCTTTTCCCCTTTCCCCTTTTCCCCTTTCAGTGAGCATGTCTGTTTTTTCATGCAGTTCTGTCCAGGTAATTGTGGGGCGATGCCACAGCTCCCAAGGGGGATTGTGTGATAACCGGAATGTGTC
This sequence comes from Mungos mungo, assembly GCA_004023785.1. Taxonomy (NCBI): domain Eukaryota; kingdom Metazoa; phylum Chordata; class Mammalia; order Carnivora; family Herpestidae; genus Mungos; species Mungos mungo. Next base: position 136,170 of record PISW01004955.1, read on the forward strand.
GAGTATTATCTTTCTACTTATTACTAAGTAAGTTCCCTAACTAGAAAATTACTTTTCCTAGTTACCTTTTTTAAAATCTGGGAAAACTGAACCTCTGACCTCGGCACACACTGGACCTCTAGTTTCAGATGCCGGATCAGGGGCCCAGAGCACTCAGAGGTGAGACTCACAGACTGTGTGCTTCCCCCACTCAGTGATATGTTCCCCCAACTGCCAGGTGCCTCACTGCCTCAGGGCCTTTGCACTCACTGTTCCCTGCACATGAAAACCTCTTTTTACTGGATATTTGCATCTCCCCTTCACTGCTTCCAGGACTTCACTAAAATCCAACTTTCTCAGTGAAGTCTCTCCTGGTCATACTATTTAAAATTGAAAATATCTTTTAAATTTTATCTTTCTCTATAGCATTTATTACTCTTTCACATACTGTAACTTTACTTTATTTTCTCCTCTAGGAAACACAAACTCCATGAGGATTACAATTTTTATGATGTCTGTCCCCTGATAGGAGTTTAACAGATACTTGAATGATTTCTGTGAGGAATTAGCTTGTGCAAGTGTATGTGTGCATTTTCCTTGAATTTCTTCCAACTGTTGCACATAAGTATCTCTTTCAGGCAGTTGGACCCTGCTCTTCAGGGCTAAACTGTGATTTCACGGTTGAGATGGGCGAACTTGTGGTCACCCCTGCGAGCGTGCGCGTGTGGAGGTGAGTGTGCACTCTTACGCAGAGCACCGCTGCTGTCCCAAATGGAGGGCTGTGAGGCCGCTTAGCCCCGGGGTTGTGTTTTGATTTTCTGCGAGATGTCCGTGCTCTACCCCACGAGAGGCCTTGGGTTTGCAGCAGACTTCTGAGCAGGCAACAGACCTCCTGGACCCCAGTCCCGTGGGGTTTGACAGGCACATAATGAGGAAGAGTCTTGTTCAGCAGTTCAGCGCGCGTCATCTGGTTTTCACCGCGGGGACAAATGTTTCCTAAGCGCGGTGCGCAGAGCGGGCACAACGGAATCAACTTCTCCCCACGGAGACCGCAGACCGGGGGGAGAAAATGGAGATACTTCATCCCAACACTTTGGAAAAGCCACGGACCGTGGGAATCGGGCGTTCTGAAGAAGAAGCAGGGAGTGCGTGCTGTGGGACTGCGTGCATGTGGTGGCCAAGCGGAAGGACCCGGGCCAGGCCCTCCTGGCCCCCGGCCCCCAGCCGGCTGCCACCCTGCAGGGTGACCCCCTTCGCCGGCCCTGTGGCCTCTCCCAGAGCCCCCCAAAAGTGCTGAGGAATCTCCAGATTCCAGCCATCAGCAGATGCCCAGTGCTGACGCGGCTGAGCTGGTGGCCACACAGATGTTGAGCGGACAGTGGTGCCCGGGGAGGGGTCTGCGACGTGGGCACGTGCCCCATCTGAGACCGTGGTGCCTCCTTGTCCTGAGCCGAAGCACTGACCGCTGACGATACGCTGCCGCCACCCCTCCTCGGGTCACACCACGCACAGCCTCCGTCCGCACAGAACGCAGCCCAGCTCCTCGCAGGGACTCGGGAATGCCTGGGTTATGGATGGATTAACTTCACACAACTGCGCTGTGAGCTCTGCCCTCAAGATCCAGCCCGAATCCCGCAGGTCCGCGTGCAGACGCTTCCCGGGGTGGTCACGGCCGCCTGCGGGTCCACCCTCTGTCCTCACTGGGTGCTCGTCCCCGTTCTGTGATGTTGCTCATCATTCTCAGGCGAGGGTAAGAATTAAAGTGCACTCCTTTCCAGGGCGCCTGGTGGCTCGGCCGGTGGAGCGTCCGGCTTTGGCTCAGGTCACGACCTCACGGTTCGTGGGTTCGAGCCCCACGTCAGGTTCTATGCTGACAGCTCAGAGCCTGGAGCTGCTTCGGATTCTGTGTCTCCCTCGCTCTCTGACTCTCCCCTGCTCGCGCTCTCTCTCTCTCAAAAGTAAATAAACATTCCTTTCATTGTGTTGATGTCTCAGCTTTTGGTGACAAGTGGAGGGACCCGCCCCTCTGAGGCAACAACTGTCTGCCTCTGGAAGTACACGAGCCACGCGCGGCTATTTATTTTTAAATTGAAATTTATTACAGTGAAATGAGGTTGAGAATCCAGTCCTCAGCCACACGGGCCAGGCGTCCACTGCACGGGCGCCCCCTGGAACCGCTGGCTCCTGGCCGAGCACACGCAGTTCCGTTGGGCGGCATCCAGGGGACAGTTCTGCAAACGTCCCGTCCGCGCAAACAGCCCACGCTGCTGGGCGCCGTCAAGCGCATGTTCCCGGCTGCTCTTCCCCTTTGCGGACTCTAAGGCCCGGCCTTGCGGGGAAAAGCAAGAACGTGTTTAGGAACTAATGTCAGGTGCACAGAACTCAGAAGGGACAACAGGCAGGAAGGTCGACAGCAGTCACAGGTTCAGCCTAGCGCTGTGCCACAGGGGACGTCGCACGGCATGGCCGAGGAGTGGACGCGGAGCCAGAGCCGTGACAGCGAGGGGGTGCGGTCCCCTGGGCCCCACGTGGTAGGATGTCTTTCAAGACCCGGGCTCTGTGTGAGGGATAGAGAAGCTAAGTCAGGAGAGGGAGCTTCCGTCTGGGCCATGAAACACCTTCAGTAGGAGACCAGTAATGGGCAGTTCACACGGTTAGTAATGAACAATCAGCTTAAAAATAACAGCAGCAAAGGAGTGCCGCGACCTCGCTGCTCCTCAAGAAGGCGAACATGATGGGCACGTGGCTGCCTGCGCGGGACAAGGCACAGAGGAAGGCATGCCCAGCACGCATGGGAGTGCTGTGTCCCCTCTACCCCCAAGAGCTTCTCCTTGACGCAAAGGCTCTGAAAAGTCCTGTATCGCACTTGCACCTGTGTGTGCGTGATGAACAGCCCCGGATCGCACACCTGCATGTGTGTCGTGTGTATTTGTTCATGCACGCACATGTGCTCATGTGTGCATGAGTGTGCATTTAGGCATGTGCGCACCTGTGTATGCATGTGCATGAGAAGTTTGGCATGTGTGTTGGGAGCATGGAATTCTTGTCTCCAGGAATGGGAATGAGGAGGGAAACAGATAAAAGACACTTTATAAAGGAAACACTGAGTTGAGCAGTTGTCCTGTGGTCCACGGATGAATCATTTAGAGATAAGAAATATTCAGTGGGTGAAAAAGTCACATATGACAAGTGAAAATAGCTAAGACCAAAAAATAAATGAATAACCAGCCAGAATATTGGATCATGAATGACGATCATGGATTCCAGGTGTCTGTGACCTCCTCAGTGTCCTAACTTGGGGGACAGACATGAAAACAAAGAAATGGAAGTGAGAAGAGTCACAGACTTCAAAGACCAGACGGGAACTCGTAGAGAATGCCGAGTCGTATCTAACATCTCAGCTTCACTCCCGCGGCCGCCCTGCTCGCCTGTGGGGGTTTGCTGGCCCCGCCGCACAGGCTGTCCCCACGGGAAGTGTGTCACCAGACAGGATGTCGATATTGGAGGAAGCGCATCATTTCCCTCAAGAGCTCAGGACACCTTCTCCTGAAACCCAGAGTGTTTCTAGGAAACTGTTAATACGTGTGTGTCATCTTTGGACATATTTCAACTTTTTACATTTCAAACTCTTGTCATAAGGGGCAAAGTTAATTTTTGCCTATTATTCACAACTATTTACATGTTAACTCATTGTACACTTGTCCTAAAGAAAAAGAATAGGGGCACCTGGGTGGCTCAGTTTGTTGAGTGTCCCACCTCAGCTCAGGTCATGGCCCCATGGTTTGTGGGTTCGAGCCCCATGTCGGGCTCTGTGCTGACAGCTGGGAGCCTGCAGCTGCTTCAGATTCTGTGCCTCCCCCTCTCTCTGCCCCTTCCCTGCTCACTCTCTGTCTTTCTCTCCCTCTCTCAAAAGTAAGTATTAAAAAATATATATATAACATTTTTGTTGTACAAAAAAATTATAACGTGACTTGATTTACTGACCCTGACCCCTAAGTACTGAACTAATCATAAAGCTGCTTATGAAAACACGGAAACAGTAGTTTTATTGTTTCACAGAAAGCAAAAGCTGTAAGTTTCTATTCTCTGCTGAGTTAACAGCACACGTGTCTCTTAGGAAGTGCCTGTTTGTTTTCCGAGGAGATTCCTGGTAGGATCGCATCACCAGAGATCGGCTCAGATGGCACGGTCTACTCATTACTCATCCGGAGCTTCCGCTAGCCGTTCCCACGGGATGGCACCACAGCACGCGCGGGCGGAGCAGGCTCCCGTCCGTGGGGCGCAGTTCAGGACCCTTCGTGGTGATGAGAGAGGACCTGGAATGCTTTTGTTGTTGTTGTTGTTGTTGATGATGATGATGATGATGATGATGATGATGGTTGTTTGGGGCAAGTAGACCCATGGGCAGGTTCCCTTCCCTGAGCACAGACAGGAAGTTCGGGAAGCTCAGACTCTGGGCTGGGCAGCACCACCTCTCCTTCCCTCTGACCTGCACTGGTTCCAGAAGACCTGACCAGGCCAGCTGTAGAGCAACCTGAACATAAGGACAGAATGCAAAAGGGTCGACTGAACTCCAATACGGGACCCCCGTAGCCAGCCAGCAGGTGCACGCCCCCAGGCACACCCTCAGTGGGCTGCGCGTGCGAAGGACAGAACTGATTGGGGACAGTCACTGTCGGTCTGACTCGCGGCTAAGGCACGAATATGGTGTCACACGGCTCGGTTTCCACTCCGGGCTCAGCCACTCACACTACCTGTGTTACCCACCTTCTCTGTTCTTCACTTCCCTCGTTTATAAGAATCAGGAGGATGATTGTATCTAACTCACAGGGGTCTTACCACAATTAGAGGGAGATCATGCTGAAAGTGCTGAGCATAGGCCCTGGCACACATCCAGCACTCAGTAAGTACTGGCCGTTACTATTAGTGATTCATTCCACCAAAACCTTGCAGCTCAGTACTACTACCCCAGGAAGACTCACGTATCATGTCCCCCAAAGTACCCAAGAGTAAGCAGAGAGCATGACCAAGTGTTTAGAACTTCTTGTTTTTTCTGGTGTCTGGAGCCCGAACACGGAATATGTAGTTCCCAGCGTGCTTACCCTCTTCCCGTTGAATTAGCGGTGTGTGTGACGCCTGTTGTCACGGTGCTCATGTGACTCTGTGAGATGGCCGCCTGAAAGGGCCGTGTCCTTGCTTTCCAGGAAGGGTGGCCTGTGCTTTGTTTGTCCCAGTCTCTCCGGCCACATCTTCCAGTTTAATGTGAGACAGGAGTGGTAACAGTGTCACCTGTCTGGTTCCCTGTGTCCTGGGGAGAACAGCCAGGCTCTCGCCATTACGTGCGGCACAAGCTTTGAGTTCCATAGGTGATATTTGTCGGCTCCAGGAAGTCTGCTTCCATTCCTATTTCGTTAACTGCATTGTCACGAAGGGCGTTGAACTTTGTTAATCAAAATTCACTTTTTCCTGTGTCCATTGAGATAATTGGTGGGGCTTTATTTTTATCTTTCATTATGTTGATATGAGGCACTGCATTAATTGACTTTAGATGCAAATCCAATTTTGCAACGCTCAGACAGATGCCTTTTGGTCATGCTATAGAACCCATTTACTTGTTGCTGGTTGGTTTTTTTTTGCTACCACTTTGTTGAGGATTTTTGTGTCTATGCTTAGAAAATACACTGGTCTGTGGTCTGATTTTTATATCTTTGTCCTCATTTTGTGATTAGAGGAATACTGACCTTGTGGAACTAGCTGCCAAGTGTTTCCTCATCTTCTATTTTTTGGTAGAGTTTGAAAAAAATGGTATTCTCTATTAAATATTTGGCAGAATTTATTAGTAAAGACAACTGAGTTTGGGTTTTCTTTTCGGTAAAGTCTTTGATTACAAATCCCCTTTCTCTGCCAGGTCTATGCAGTGTTCCGTTTCCTCTTGAGTCAGTTCCAGGACTTTGTGTCTTTCAAGAAGCGTTCCACGTCCTCGGAGTGACCTAACTGATTGGCATCCATGTTTTCATCGAATTCCCTTCTAACGTGTTTGACTTCTCTGTAAGACTGGAGTAAGTGCCTCTCTGGTTCCCGATTTGAGCATCGATCGAGCTTCCTTCATGTCCTGTTCAGTCCAGCTCAACTCTATCAGCTTTGTTGCTCTTCTAAAGTAATAACTTTCGGTCTTATTGCTTTCCTCTAGTTATCTATTTTCTATTTCATTAATTTTGATTTTAAACTTTATTATTCCCTTTATTCTGATCGCTTCACATTTAGTTTGCTTGCCTTTGCCCAGGGTCTCAAGATAAAAGGTTAGGTTATCAATTTGAGATTGTTATTTTTCTTAATGTCGGCATTAGGCGTTCATCTATAAACTTATCTTTACATACTGCTTTGGTTCTAGCCTATAATTTGTGGCCTTCTGTGTCCTCATTTCAGTAATTTCAAAGTATTTTAAAATTTCTCTTGTGATTTCTTATTTGTTGCATTGGTTATTTAAGAATGCATTGGAGTTGTTTAATAGCCACATTGGTGTGACTTTCCAAATTTCTTTGTTATTGACTTCTTATTTCATGCTGCTTTGATCAGAGAACACTTTTTAAAAATACTTTAATCTTTTAAACTTATTGAGGCCGGTTTTATGTCCTCCAATAGTCTATCTTTGAGGATAACACATATTCTGTGTGTGCTGGGAAGAGTTGGTACTCAGTAAGTTATTTTTCATAATCATTAAGGTCTTATATGTGCCTGGGGATTATAATGGTGAAGGATGGACCCAAGCGTCAAAGACCTTATCGTCTCTTAACTAGAGAAATAAGATGCATGAGAAATTGATATATAATAAAAGATATTATTTATGTTATACATTATGAGTTAAGGAAATAATTGTTCAGAGGCATCTAATAAATTGAAATGTGATATTTGGAGCAGGGGCGGTTTTGGAAGTGGGCTTGAGCTTTGGGCGTGAAAGACGGAAAAGGTTTGCCTGACACAGAATCAATCAAAGGAGGGGTTGGGAAGAAGCCAGTGAAAACAGTAGGGCTCAGAAACCGTGTGCTTGGTGCAAATCAAATAAGAATTAGAGACTAAACATGTTGGCAGCTGCCACAGAACGAAAAGCGAAACAGGACGGAGGAAGGGTGAGCAGGTAACGTAGAGACGGAATAAAAACTGTGAGCCGCGGTGGCTAATTCAGCGACGTGATGAGTCTGCGCTCGTGCTAATCACTCTCGGCCTCGCCGCGCCGCGTGGCCTTTCCCTTCTCCTCTCTCACGCCCTCATTTACATTTATTTGAATAATGCTCAATTTATTGCTTAAAACCTCTGAGGACAAATATTCCCTACCCGGCCTCACGAGGAATCTGCTTCTAAATAACGCCACTACAAAGCCCTAGTCCACTTCCGGTCTGAGCAACATCCAGGACTTTCTCATATTTCCTTAAGTCCATTGACGGCTGCTGCTGAATCGCTGGACGGGTTGAAGGCCAGGAAAGTGCCTGGAAGTGACCGTTGTCGGCGTGCAAACACACTGATTTCACCTGGTTCAGTTTACTGGGTCCCTTCCTTGGACGATTCTAAAACAGCCCTGAAACGGTCGTCTCTGCAGGTGGCTGCCCGGACTCTTCCCAAACGACCTCCAGATCTTATCAGTTAAGGGAAATCACAATCGTGGGTTCTCCTTTTCACCCCACGCCTGGATTTACAAAACAGATCCGTTCCAAGTTGTTTCTGTTCGTCTCTCAGCACAGCGTGCCCCATATGGAGGCCTAATGAACAAATTAACAGAGCCTGTGGCGATGCATTTGTGAAGGACAAATTGGGTCCTAACTGAAAAAGTCACTCGACACATTTGTCTGCAAGTTCAGAATGCATGTCCTGTGAGCGAATGAACTGTTCGAGGCAGATTGAATGCCTTCAGAGCCAAATTAAGACATTATTTTTCTTGTGATTTTGAGTTTACTTACACTCGGAGTAAAGAAGAAAAGCTGTTTCTGAAATATTTCATTTATTCCATTTGCTTTACAAATGCAAGAGACTCGCTGTCCTGGGACTGGCTGCATTATCTCTTCACTGCATATGGATCTTCTAATGTTTAGGTATTTTATAATATATTACTTATATTTTTATAGTATGTTGTCACACATTATATATGATCTACGGTGTGTGTTCCATAGATATATAGTCATACTATTTCTTAGAGTTCCTCCTGTTGTACATGACAAGAAAATACACGTGTGCGAATGCAGCGGGTTTGAATGAACACCTCATCGAGACGGAATGCTAGGTGGAAACGTGTTTCGAGGAACGTTCCAACATAACCTAAACTCCTTCTGAAATGACAAGCTGGAAAGTCACTTGGACTTTCTCTTCAGTGTCCTTGTACCGGAATGGGTAATCCACCCTCACTCGCAAACACATTAAATGATCCTGGTGTTAAGGGAAACACGTGAAAAGCAGGTTTTAAGCCATGGAAAACTAGAAAAAAGTAACTGTTCTGCTTATTTTTCTCAAGGTTGTCTTGAATTTTAGAAATTATTTTGCCGCTATATTGTTTATATTTATTGGTTATGGGGGCACCTGGGTGGCTCAGTCGGTTAAGCCTCTGACTTCAGCTCAGGTCATGATCTCCCGGCTCATGAGTGTGAGCCCCGCGTCGGGCTCTGTGCTGACAGCTGGGAGCTTGGAGCTGCTTCAGATTCTGTGTCTCCCTCTCTCTCTCTCTGCCCCTCCCCCACTCACACTGTATCTCTTTCAAAAATAAATACAATTTTTAAAAATTTACAAAAAACAAAAACCCAGTTTTTTTCTACTCCAGTTCATGGATGAGTCTAAAACCCGTTGTTGTTGTTGTGATTTAGGAAGTCTAACTTTGAAGGCCACGGAATCTCCAATTCTACAAAGGCGGTCAATGAGACAATGTTGAGAATTCCAGGTCACTTTCCACACTTACGTCTGCTTCTCTATCTCCATATTTATATGTATTGATCCGCATCTACGCCCACGTCTCTGTCTGTCTGTCTATCCATAGTGGTGGCTAATTGCATGTGTCTTCTTGACCAGGCCATTGGGACGTTTGGGCACATGTGACTCCAGGTGAGTCCCTGAGTGGCTCTGGATGAGATGAACATTTGATTGAGGAGAGGAGTAAGAGACCTCCTTCCCCAGTGTGGGAGGGCTTTGTGCAATCTTCTGGAGGCCCGAATGAAGCAAAAAGACTGAGTGGGAGGAATCCTGTCTTTCTGTCTCTGAGCTGGGATGTTGGTCGTCTACAGTCCTCGGGCCTGACTCAGACTCGAAGCTGAGCCATCGGCCCTCCTGGCACCCCCGGCTTGTGCGTGGCAGACCCGGGGATGTCTCGGCCTCCAGAATCACGCGAGCCCATTTCTTCCAAAAATCGATCTGTATGTACTCTCTCCATCTCCACGCATACATCACAGATACACATGTATGTTCTGTGCACGTGCAGGCACCGATGCTCACTCTGCAGGCACATGTGGACACGGTCCCGCCACTCCTTGCAGGTTGAGGCAGACGCCTCTGGTCGTTGCCAAGCAGTAACTGTTGGGATGACGGGGGGGAGGGTGAAGTGGTGGCACCCAGCCCTGAACCGAGCTTGTGCTGCCGCCGGTTTGGGCCTCTGAGCCTACACAGCAGGCATAGCCTGGAAGTTCATCTTCGATGTTTTCCTCCTTACAGAAATCAGCAGTTCTAACTCTCATTTACACAGCGTCCCTGCTCACAGCTGTCACAGCTTCTGCTGCTCGTCCCGAGTTCTGTCTCTTGCCGTATTGCTAGGTGATTCCTGACGCAGCTGGATTTAAGTAAACGTGTGGACGACCACACAGAACACCTCCCTCCGCCCACTGACCGCTCCTCACCCCGAAGCTGGGAGTGGAGACCATCATGCAGTCCACACCACCACTCTGACACAGTCAGCGGGGTTATCATAAAGGGTTAGGTCTAGAAACACTGATACGGTAAAAGCAGTGTGGGAATATGTGAAAAGATGCATTTCTATCAAAAAGTTGGAATTTTGCAAGTAGTGATGGTGTCATCATAAACCCATCCCGAGAACCAACGGAATGCTAAATCTTCTTTTTCTTTTTTTTTAATAATAGTTTATTGTCAAATTGGTTTCCATATAACACCCAGTACTTCTCCCACAAGTGCCCCCCGCTCCATAACCATCACCCCCTCCCTCCTCTCCCCCTCCCCCTTCAGCCCTCAGTTCATTTTCAGTATTCACTAGTCTCTCATGATTTGTGTCCCTCTCTCTCCTCAGCTCTCTTTCCCCCTTCCTCTCCCCCATGGTCCCCTGCCATGTCTCTCCTGTTAGACCTATGAGTGTAAATATATGGTATCTATCCTTCTCTGCCTGACTTATTTCGCTTAGCATGACACCCTCAAGGTCCATCCACTTTCCTACAAATGGCCATATATCATTCTTTCTCATCACCATGTAGTCCTCCATTGTGTATATATACCACATCTTCTTGATCCGCTCATCAGGTGATGGACATTTAGGTTCTTACCATGAGTTGGCTGTTGTTGACAGTGCCGCTATGAACATTGGGGTACATGTGCCCCTGTGCATCAGCACTTCTGTATCCCTTGGGGAAATCCCTAGCAGTGCTATTGCTGGGTCATTAAATCTTTTTCAAGTTTTCTTTACATTTATGTTTTCCTTTATTTTTAATTTTTTATGTTTATTTATTATTGAGACAGAGAGAAATGGAGCATGAGTGGGAGAGGGGCAGAGAGAGAGGGAGACACAGAATCCGAAGCATCTCCAGGCTCTGAGCCATCAGCACAGAGCCTGACACGAGGCCACGGGGCTCAAACGCACAAACCGTGAGATCATGACCCGAGCCGAAGTCAAACGCTTAACCAACTGAGCCACGCAGGTGTTCCTACATTTATGTTTTCTACAAAACTGATGTTTATTACCTGTAATTGACATTCATTTATTTTATCCATACTTCACTGGAGTGAAACTTCTTATAGTGAATATTTAATGTCTTTGGATCTCAGAGCCAGTTATTTAGGAATATTCACTCACCGCATATGCAGAAGTACCCAGCAAGAGGCCGCCTGGCTGACTCAGTCACCACAGCACACAACTCCAGGTCTTTCCTGGGATTGTGGGCTCAAGCCCCCAAGTCAGGCTTCAAGCCTACTTTAACTAAATAAATTAACTTATAAAAAGTATTCAGCAAGACATTTTATGAAACATAGTGATAGAGAATATAGTTATTGTCCTCTGTAAAATTACAGTCTAATCTTATGAATACCCATATTTCACAGAGAATGTGCCTCCATTTTGTGGGTTTTTTCTGATTATCTAAATAACATGCACCCTTTGTAAGAAAATAAAGTTTTACTCACTGGAGGGCACTGTCACCGGGCATGGTGCTCCTCCTGTTACCCAAGCCCTCAGTGTCCCCATGAGCGCAAACACGTAGCAATGTGTGCAAGTGGATGGGGTCAAGTTGAAGCTGTGGGCAGCTGCACAGGGCCCTGGTGTCCCTGCAGAGCCATGGGTCACACACAGTCACAGACAGCTGCTGTCCCTGGGGGTGACATGGTGCACACTGTCACAGAACCCAAGGCAAATTCCCTCTCTGTGGCCGAAGAGACTCATCGTGGACTCTGCTCTGGATACCTCTTCAGTGCTGGGCCAGCTCGCATGTTCTAGAACAATGTCGCAGACACACAATCACATCTGAGACCAGAAAGGGTTTAGGCAGCTCCAAATAAATGATGTGCCGCACTTTGCTAGACCAAAAGAGGGTCTTAGAAAATCCGGTCTGAATGAGAGGAGAGG